>OX246740.1:25521686-25776686 GCA_945910005.1 Isoperla grammatica
TCCTCTTAAAACTGGAAGTTTGTGGTAGATAGACTGAAATCAACCAATTTCTATTTTTTATGCATATTTTAACCAAAAACGACGAAAAAAATCAATTTATGCATTTTCATTATACTCTTGAAGAATGCAGCCTATAATTCTTATTTTTCAACGGAGGGTGTAACTTCTATAGAAGTTATCGAAATATGACGAAATGGACAAATTGTGCTTATTGGAGCCTGAAACGCTCTAAAACAACGATTTGTCAACTTTGGTGAAACCCTTAGGAATCCCAGCCGTATGCAAGATTCCTCTCAAAACTGGAAGTTTGTGGTAGATAGACTGAAATCAGCCAATTTCTATTTTTTATGCATATTTTATTCAAAAACGACGAAAAAACTCAATTTATGCATTTTCATTATACTCTTGAAGAATGCAGCCTATAATTCTTATTTTTCAACGGAGGGTGTAACTTCTATAGAAGTAATCGAAATGTGACGAAATGGACAAATTGTGGTTATTGGAGCCTGAAACGCTCTAAAACAACGATTTGTGCAATTTGGTTGAAACCCTTAGGAATCCCAGCCGTATGCAAGATTCCTCTTAAAACTGGAAGTTTGTGGTAGATAGACTGAAATCAGCCAATTTCTATTTTTTATGCATATTTTAACCAAAAACGACGAAAAAACTCAATTTATGCATTTTCATTATACTCTTGAAGAATGCAACCTATAATTCTTATTTTTCGACGGAGGCTGTAACTTCTATAGAAGTTATCGAAATGTGACGAAATGGACAAATTGTGCTTTTTGGAGCCTGAAACGCTCTAAAACAACGATTTGTGCAATTTGGTTGAAACCCTTAGGAATCCCAGCCGTATGCAAGATTCCTCTTAAAACTGGAAGTTTGTGGTAGATAGACTAAAATCAGCCAATTTCTATATTTTATGCATATTTTAACCAAAAACGACGAAAAAAACTCAATTTATGCATTTTCATTATACTCTTAAAGAATGCAGCCTATAATTCTTATTTTTCAACGGAGGGTGTAACTTCTATAGAAGTTATCGAAATGTGACAAAATGGACAAATTGTGCTTATTGGAGCCTGATACGCTCTAAAACAACGATTTGTCAACTTTGGTTGAAACCCTTAGAAACCCCGGCCGTATGCAAGATTCCTCTTAAAACTGGAAGTTTGTGGTAGATAGACTGAAATCAACCAATTTCTATTTTTTATGCATATTTTAACCAAAAACGACGAAAAAATCAATTTATGCATTTTCATTATACTCTTGAAGAATGCAACCTATAATTCTTATTTTTCGACGGAGGGTGTAACTTCTATAGAAGTTATCGAAATGTGACGAAATGGACAAATTGTGCTTATTGGAGCCTGAAACGCTCTAAAACAACGATTTGTGCAATTTGGTTGAAACCCTTAGGAATCCCAGCCGTATGCAAGATTCCTCTTAAAACTGGAAGTTTGTGGTAGATAGACTGAAATCAGCCAATTTCTATTTTTTATGCATATTTTAACCAAAAACGACGAAAAAACTCAATTTATGCATTTTCATTATACTCTTGAAGAATGCAACCTATAATTCTTATTTTTCGACGGAGGGTGTAACTTCTATAGAAGTTATCGAAATGTGACGAAATGGACAAATTGTGGTTATTGGAGCCTGAAACGCTCTAAAACAACGATTTGTCAACTTTGGTTGAAACCCTTAGGAATCCCGGCCGTATGCAAGATTCCTCTTAAAACTAGAAGTTTGTGGTAGATAGACTAAAATCAGCCAATTTCTATTTTTTATGCATATTTTAACCGAAAACGACGAAAAAACTCAATTTATGCATTTTCATTATACTCTTGAATAATGCAACCTATAATTCTTATTTTTCGACGGAGGGTGTAACTTCTATAGAAGTTATCGAAATGTGACGAAATGGACAAATTGTGCTTATTGGAGCCTGAAACGCTCTAAAACAACGATTTGTCAACCCTGGTTGAAACCCTTAGGAATCCCGGCCGTATGCAAGATTCCTCTTAAAACTGGAAGTTTGTGGTAGATAGACTGAAATCAGCCAATTTCTATTTTTTATGCATATTTTAACCAAAAACGACGAAAAAACTCAATTTATGCATTTTCATTATACTCTTGAAGAATGCAACCTATAATTCTTATTTTTCGACGGAGGGTGTAACTTCTATAGAAGTTATCGAAATGTGACGAAATGGACAAATTGTGCTTATTGGAGCCTGAAACGCTCTAAAACAACGATTTGTGCAATTTGGTTAAAACCCTTAGGAATCCCAGCCGTATGCAAGATTCCTCTTAAAACTGGAAGTTTGTGGTAGATAGACTAAAATCAGCCAATTTCTATATTTTATGCATATTTTAACCAAAAACGACGAAAAAACTCAATTTATGCATTTTCATTATACTCTTGAAGAATGCAGCCTATAATTCTTATTTTTCAACGGAGGGTGTAACTTCTATAGAAGTTATCGAAATATGACGAAATGGACAAATTGTGCTTATTGGAGTCTGAAACGCTCTAAAACAACGATTTGTCAACTTTGGTGAAACCCTTAGGAATCCCAGCCGTATGCAAGATTCCTCTTAAAACTGGAAGTTTGTGGTAGATAGACTGAAATCAGCCAATTTCTATTTTTTATGCATATTTTAACCAAAAACGACGAAAAAACTCAAATTATGCATTTTCATTATACTCTTGAAGAATGCAGCCTATAATTCTTATTTTTCAACGGAGGGTGTAACTTCTATAGAAGTAATCGAAATGTGACGAAATGGACAAATTGTGCTTATTGGAGCCTGAAACGCTCTAAAACAACGATTTGTGCAATTTGGTTGAAACCCTTAGGAATCCCAGCCGTATGCAAGATTCCTCTTAAAACTGGAAGTTTGTGGTAGATAGACTGAAATCAGCCAATTTCTATTTTTTATGCATATTTTAACCAAAAACGACGAAAAAACTCAATTTATGCATTTTCATTATACTCTTGAAGAATGCAACCTATAATTCTTATTTTTCGACGGAGGGTGTAACTTCTATAGAAGTTATCGAAATGTGACGAAATGGACAAATTGTGCTTTTTGGAGCCTGAAACGCTCTAAAACAACGATTTGTGCAATTTGGTTGAAACCCTTAGGAATCCCAGCCGTATGCAAGATTCCTCTTAAAACTGGAAGTTTGTGGTAGATAGACTAAAATCAGCCAATTTCTATATTTTATGCATATTTTAACCAAAAACGACGAAAAAACTCAATTTATGCATTTTCATTATACTCTTAAAGAATGCAGCCTATAATTCTTATTTTTCAACGGAGGGTGTAACTTCTATAGAAGTTATCGAAATGTGACAAAATGGACAAATTGTGCTTATTGGAGCCTGATACGCTCTAAAACAACGATTTGTCAACTTTGGTTGAAACCCTTAGAAACCCCGGCCGTATGCAAGATTCCTCTTAAAACTGGAAGTTTGTGGTAGATAGACTGAAATCAACCAATTTCTATTTTTTATGCATATTTTAACCAAAAACGACGAAAAAAATCAATTTATGCATTATCATTATACTCTTGAAGAATGCAAGCTATAATTCTTATTTTTCGACGGAGTGTGTAACTTCTATAGAAGATATCGAAATGTGACGAAATGGACAAATTGTGCTTATTGGAGCCTGAAACGCTCTAAAACAACGATTTGTGCAATTTGGTTGAAACCCTTAGGAATCCCAGCCGTATGCAAGAAAACTCTTAAAACTGGAAGTTTGTGGTAGATAGACTGAAATCAGCCAATTTCTATTTTTTATGCATATTTTAACCAAAAACGACGAAAAAACTCAATTTATGCATTTTCATTATACTCTTGAAGAATGCAACCTATAATTCTTATTTTTCGACGGAGGGTGTAACTTCTATAGAAGTTATCGAAATGTGACGAAATGGACAAATTGTGGTTATTAAAGCCTGAAACGCTCTAAAACAACGATTTGTCAACTTTGGTTGAAACCCTTAGGAATCCCGGCCGTATGCAAGATTCCTCTTAAAACTGGAAGTTTGTGGTAGATAGACTAAAATCAGCCAATTTCTATTTTTTATGCATATTTTAACCAAAAACGACGAAAATTCAATTTATACATTTTCATTATACTCTTGAATAATGCAACCTATAATTCTTATTTTTCGACGGAGGGTGTAACTTCTATAGAAGTTATCGAAATGTGACGAAATGGACAAATTGTGCTTATTGGAGCCTGAAACGCTCTAAAACAACGATTTGTGCAATTTGGTTGAAACCCTTAGGAATCCCAGCCGTATGCAAGATTCCTCTTAAAACTGGAAGTTTGTGGTAGATAGACTAAAATCAGCCAATTTCTATATTTTATGCATATTTTAACCAAAAACGACGAAAAAACTCAATTTATGCATTTTCATTATACTCTTGAAGAATGCAGCCTATAATTCTTATTTTTCAACGGAGGGTGTAACTTCTATAGAAGTTATCGAAATGTACCGAAATGGACAAATTGTGCTTATTAGAGCCTGAAACGCTCTAAAACAACGATTTGTCAACTTTAGTTGAAACCCTTAGGAATCCCGGCCGTATGCAAGATTCCTCTTTAAACTGGAAGTTTGTGGTAGATAGACTTAAATCAGCCAATTTCTATATTTTATGCATATTTTAACCAAAAACGACCAAAAAACTCAATTTATGCATTTTCATAATACTCTTTCAGAATGCACACTAACATTATTATTTTTCAACGGTTGGTGTAACTTCTAAAGTAGTTATCGAAACGTGACGAAATGGACAAATTGTGCTTATTGGAGCCTGAAACGCTCTAAAACAACGATTTGTCAACTTTAGTTGAAACCCTTAGGAATCCCGGCCGTATGCAAGATTCCTCTTAAAACTGGAAGTTTGTGGTAGATAGACTGAAATCAGCCAATTTCTATATTTTATGCATATTTTAACCAAAAACGACAAAAAAACTCAATTTATGCATTTTCATTATACTCTTGAAGAATGCAGCCTATAATTCTTATTTTTCAACGGAGGGTGTAACTTCTATAGAAGTTATCGAAATGTGACGAAATGGACAAATTGTGCTTATTTGAGCATGAAACTCTCTAAAACAACGATTTGTCAACTTTGGTTGAAACCTTTAGGAATCCCGGCCGTATGCAAGATTCCTCTTAAAAATGGAAGTTTGTGGTAGATAGACTGAAATCAGCCAATTTCTATTTTTTATGCATATTTTAACCAAAAACGACGAAAAAACTCAATTTATGCATTTTCATTATACTCTTGAAGAATGCAACCTATAATTCTTATTTTTCGACGGAGGGTGTAACTTCTATAGAAGTTATCGAAATGTGACGAAATGGACAAATTGTGCTTATTGGAGCCTGAAACGCTCTAAAACAACGATTTTCAACTTTGGTTGAAACCCTTAGGAAACCCGGCCGTATGCAAGATTCCTCTTAAAACTGGAAGTTTGTGGTAGATAGACTGAAATCAGCCAATTTCTATTTTTTATGCATATTTTAACAAAAAACGACGAAAAAACTCAATTTATGCATTTTCATTATACTCTTGAAGAATGCAACCTATAATTCTTATTTTTCGACGGAGGGTGTAACTTCTTTAGAAGTTATCGAAATGTGACGAAATGGACAAATTGTGCTTATTGGAGCCTGAAACGCTCTAAAACAACGATTTGTGCAATTTGGTTGAAACCCTTAGGAATCCCAGCCGTATGCAAGATTCCTCTTAAAACTGGAAGTTTGTGGTAGATAGACTAAAATCAGCCAATTTCTATATTTTATGCATATTTTAACCAAAAACGACGAAAAAACTCAATTTATGCATTTTCATTATACTCTTGAAGAATGCAGCCTATAATTCTTATTTTTCAACGGAGGGTGTAACTTCTATAGAAGTTATCGAAATGTGACGAAATGGACAAATTGTGCTTATTGGAGCCTGAAACGCTCTTAAACAACGATTTGTGCAATTTGGTTGAAACCCTTAGGAATCCCAGACGTATGCAAGATTCCTCTGTAAACTGGAAGTTTGTGGTAGATAGACTAAAATCAGCCAATTTCTATATTTTATGCATATTTTAACCAAAAACGACGAAAAAACTCAAATTATGCATTTTTATTATACTCTTGAAGAATGCAGCCTATAATTCTTATTTTTCAACGGAGGGTGTAACTTCTATAGAAGTTATCGAAATGTGACGAAATGGACAAATTGTGCTTATTGGAGCCTGAAACGCTCTAAAACAACGATTTGTGCAATTTGGTTGAAACCCTTAGGAATCCCGGCCGTATGCAAGATTCCTCTTAAAACTGGAAGTTTGTGGTAGATAGACTGAAATCAGCCAATTTCTATTTTTTATGCATATTTTAACCAAAAACGACGAAAAAACTCAATTTATGCATTTTCATTATACTCTTGAAGAATGCAACCTATAATTCTTATTTTTCGACGGAGGGTGTAACTTCTATAGAAAATATCGAAATGTGACGAAATGGACAAATTGTGCTTATTGGAGCCTGAAACGCTCTAAAACAACGATTTGTGCATTTTGGTTGAAACCCTTAGGAATCCCAGCCGTATGCAAGATTCCTCTTAAAACTGGAAGTTTGTGGTAGATAGACTGAAATCAGCCAATTTCTATTTTTTATGCATATTTTAACCAAAAACGACGATAAAACTCAATTTATGCATTTTCATTATACTCTTGAAGAATGCAACCTATAATTCTTATTTTTCGACGGAGGGTGTAACTTCTATAGAAGTTATCGTAATGTGACGAAATGGACAAATTGTGCTTATTGGAGCCTGAAACGCTCTAAAACAACGATTTGTCAACTTTGGTTGAAACCCTTAGGAATCCCGGCCGTATGCAAGATTCCTCTTAAAACTGGAAGTTTGTGGTAGATAGACTGAAATCAGCCAATTTCTATTTTTTATGCATATTTTAACCAAAAACGACGAAAAAACTCAATTTATGCATTTTCATTATACTCTTGAAGAATGCAACCTATAATTCTTATTTTTCGACGGAGGGTGTAACTTCTATAGAAGTTATCGAAATGTGACGAAATGGACAAATTGTGCTTATTGGAGCCTGAAACGCTCTAAAACAACGATTTGTGCAATTTGGTTGAAACCCTTAGGAATCCCAGCCGTATGCAAGATTCCTCTTAAAACTGGAAGTTTGTGGTAGATAGACTAAAATCAGCCAATTTCTATATTTTATGCATATTTTAACCAAAAACGACGAAAAAACTCAATTTATGCATTTTCATTATACTCTTAAAGAATGCAGCCTATAATTCTTATTTTTCAACGGAGGGTGTAACTTCTATAGAAGTTATCGAAATGTGACAAAATGGACAAATTGTGCTTATTGGAGCCTGATACGCTCTAAAACAACGATTTGTCAACTTTGGTTGAAACCCTTAGAAACCCCGGCCGTATGCAAGATTCCTCTTAAAACTGAAAGTTTGTGGTAGATAGACTGAAATCAACCAATTTCTATTTTTTATGCATATTTTAACCAAAAACGACGAAAAAAATCAATTTATGCATTTTCATTATACTCTTGAAGAATGCAACCTATAATTCTTATTTTTCGACGGAGGGTGTAACTTCTATAGAAGTTATCGAAATGTGACGAAATGGACAAATTGTGCTTATTGGAGCCTGAAACGCTCTAAAACAACGATTTGTGCAATTTGGTTGAAACCCTTAGGAATCCCAGCCGTATGCAAGATTCCTCTTAAAACTGGAAGTTTGTGGTAGATAGACTGAAATCAGCCAATTTCTATTTTTTATGCATATTTTAACCAAAAACGACGAAAAAACTCAATTTATGCATTTTCATTATACTCTTGAAGAATGCAACCTATAATTCTTATTTTTCGACGGAGGGTGTAACTTCTATAGAAGTTATCGAAATGTGACGAAATGGACAAATTGTGGTTATTGGAGCCTGAAACGCTCTAAAACAACGATTTGTCAACTTTGGTTGAAACCCTTAGGAATCCCGGCCGTATGCAAGATTCCTCTTAAAACTGGAAGTTTGTGGTAGATAGACTAAAATCAGCCAATTTCTATTTTTTATGCATATTTTAACCAAAAACGACGAAAAAACTCAATTTATGCATTTTCATTATACTCTTGAATAATGCAACCTATAATTCTTATTTTTCGACGGAGGGTGTAACTTCTATAGAAGTTATCGAAATGTGACGAAATGGACAAATTGTGCTTATTGGAGCCTGAAACGCTCTAAAACAACGATTTGTCAACTTTGGTTGAAACCCTTAGGAATCCCGGCCGTATGCAAGATTCCTCTTAAAACTGGAAGTTTGTGGTAGATAGACTGAAATCAGCCAATTTCTATTTTTTATGCATATTTTAACCAAAAACGACGAAAAAACTCAATTTATGCATTTTCATTATACTCTTGAAGAATGCAACCTATAATTCTTATTTTTCGACGGAGGGTGTAACTTCTATAGAAGTTATCGAAATGTGACGAAATGGACAAATTGTGCTTATTGGAGCCTGAAACGCTCTAAAACAACGATTTGTGCAATTTGGTTGAAACCCTTAGGAATCCCAGCCGTATGCAAGATTCCTCTTAAAACTGGAAGTTTGTGGTAGATAGACTAAAATCAGCCAATTTCTATATTTTATGCATATTTTAACCAAAAACGACGAAAAAACTCAATTTATGCATTTTCATTATACTCTTGAAGAATGCAGCCTATAATTCTTATTTTTCAACGGAGGGTGTAACTTCTATAGAAGTTATCGAAATATGACGAAATGGACAAATTGTGCTTATTGGAGTCTGAAACGCTCTAAAACAACGATTTGTCAACTTTGGTGAAACCCTTAGGAATCCCAGCCGTATGCAAGATTCCTCTTAAAACTGGAAGTTTGTGGTAGATAGACTGAAATCAGCCAATTTCTATTTTTTATGCATATTTTAACCAAAAACGACGAAAAAACTCAATTTATGCATTTTCATTATACTCTTGAAGAATGCAGCCTATAATTCTTATTTTTCAACGGAGGGTGTAACTTCTATAGAAGTAATCGAAATGTGACGAAATGGACAAATTGTGCTTATTGGAGCCTGAAACGCTCTAAAACAACGATTTGTGCAATTTGGTTGAAACCCTTAGGAATCCCAGCCGTATGCAAGATTCCTCTTAAAACTGGAAGTTTGTGGTAGATAGACTGAAATCAGCCAATTTCTATTTTTTATGCATATTTTAACCAAAAACGACGAAAAAACTCAATTTATGCATTTTCATTATACTCTTGAAGAATGCAACCTATAATTCTTATTTTTCGACGGAGGGTGTAACTTCTATAGAAGTTATCGAAATGTGACGAAATGGACAAATTGTGCTTTTTGGAGCCTGAAACGCTCTAAAACAACGATTTGTGCAATTTGGTTGAAACCCTTAGGAATCCCAGCCGTATGCAAGATTCCTCTTAAAACTGGAAGTTTGTGGTAGATAGACTAAAATCAGCCAATTTCTATATTTTATGCATATTGTAGTGCCGCCGATAGATATTAATCAATAAAATCAAATCATCAAATACTGATCAATAAATACCAGGGCTCAATTAGACTACTTTTCTTGAGGGATCAATGAATTGGGAGAGTAGGACGTGTTGTTATCTATTAATCATAACACCCATGTACAATTAAGTATAAGTTTAATAAAAGACTTTTCATTACTAACATACAACAATGGGTTTGATTAAACTAAACATTACCTAACCTGGAAACACGTCCTAGCTCTAAGATAGCTGAGATAAGAGAGAGCATTTCCCACAGGAAATGGCTGTAGGGGAAATTTCCCCTCCTTAGAGAACTAGTGTTTTAGGCTAAGTTGTGCCATGTGTCCACTGTGGCTGTATTCGATTGGCTAATTTAAATATTGTGCACTCGAGCTGACCAATCAGCTGTTGGCTGATTCCAGCCGAGTGCTGGCAACTCAAAGAGGTAGCCGTGAAGACGTCTAGTGCTGTGTCAGCATGGTGTGTTATTACACAGTGACGTGACATCCTAGCTGGTTGGAGCAATGCACTTTGAACGTCATGTTTTAGAGATGATAAGTTTTACTGTAATGCATGAATGTTCCATTACAACTTACATTGACTCCAATAATCATCTACATTAATCGATACTGTTGTAATTTATTGATTAATGTAGTGTTTTCTATGATTACCAATCAATGGACACTAGACATAGTTGGTTTTCACCTGTTGAATGATTATGCTCATCAGCCAATATTGATTGAAATCAATGACAATCATTTTAATGATGAACTGCATTCCAGCGTTCATTACAGCTTCCCCCTTTTCAAAAGGATGCTAGTTTCCTAAAAATGGCATTCTTTTAACAAGTCATTGATGAGTAAAATCATTCTTCCTGTATACAGATATACTTGTTTATAATTCTTCCCTATTGACTATTTACCAATTGATTGAGTTTCTCTAGTTCAACACTAATAAGTAAGTTCTGAATTTACTGTTACACTTATAACAAGTGTACTGCTTATTAATTCATTTGTTATTTCCCGTGAGATTGGAAGTCCAAGTGGCCTGATGAGTTTGGTACACTCTGCACAAATCAGAGTTTTGGAAGGAACTTTGAAATTTGCCGCGTTACAGCACTGCCTTGTCAACCTTGCGGTTCCGCCCAGTCGAGCGCGGTCACCAAAATGTTCGGTGACAGACAGTCGTGTCCGGCGCGTGAAATCCACAGGTGGTTCCAGTTATTTTTTACCATGGCACTGTTGTTCCAATGGTAGGACTTTGCGTGCATACAACTTACACAGTTCGTCTCCACCGAGTGTTGCCAAGATAGGGCACGTACCCCTTATCGTAATCTCTCGGTTCCCAGGCCAAGTGCAGCGCACAGTCGGCTGTGTGGGAGTGGGTAGGGAAGGACTAACCCCTTCAACTTCCAAGCTATCGTACCAGAAAGCTTCTTCTGCGCGGTGTAGATACTTGTGAACAGTGAATTCTCAATCAATTTCTATTAGAATTAATCATCGGCTTCGGGTAGGCCCTGGGTTCATTCGTGTGAGTTTGTTTACTAATACATAACCTCACTCTTTGAATCGTTCGGCATTGTTAGCCACTGCGCTTGTGTTTTATGTGAGTGATTACACCCAAGACAGAGTGAACCTACCCTCGGCTTTGCAAGTCAACTATTTGATTCTACTTCCCAAGTTTGTGTGACCTCATGACAAGACTTCATGTGTTTTGGTAAGTACATTCAATATTTCCTTGGTCTAATTTTACTTTAGTAGCTATTAATTAGTCACTCTTAGCCTATAGGCCTACTTTAAATTCACACAATTACATGATTAGGCCTACTAAGTTACATAGTACATAGCTAGGTGCTTTGCTACCTTGTGGCTAAGCCTACATATTGGCCTATTTACACTTATTATGCTAATCTGCTTGTTCAGCACTAGCCTACTGACTGAAAAGCTTTACACTAGGTAACCCTGGGCCCTCTAGTTGTCATGCCCAAAAGTTTACAATTTAAGTTACAGCTGAATTTACAGAAATCTTAACTAACACAGTTTGCATATGAATGCTTTTATTTACCTATCTCGTGTTTCCAAGTTGATTACTTTTCCTGTTGCTCACAATAGTTACCATAATTGTTACAAACAAAATTATTCCTTAAATTCTTTACATATGTTGCAAATTTTCAAAGTTTACATTACTTTATTTTTAATTTCCATTGTAAATTCCTGGTAGGCCTGTGATTTGACTTGTTAGCATTTTTGTTTTTTTTTTGTAATTTATTATTTAATTCTTTAGCAGACTTTTGCAATTACCATTAATTTGCTTTCAGGCCCTAGTATCTAGCTTTATTTCCTTGTGCTGGTTCAAATCAAATCATGTGCCTGCCTATTTGTTGGGAATTTATTTTTGTGGTACCACTTCAGGAACTGTGGCTGCGGCTTTGCCCGTCTACTCGAACCGCCTTGAGAAGAGAGTCCGGGGCGCTGCCTGAACAGTAATATCCGCCTCCTGGTCATTGGAGTCTACCTCGTCTCTAGTTGATTCCTCGCTTACGACCACAGGTCGCGTGGACATTTGGATGCTGACCGGAGAATATATCTGCATGCCGGTACGTTTCCTCGAACACCAATACCACAGTATTCCTATTACAGAAATGGTAACAATTATCATCACGTTAATTCCTATTGGCATTCCGTGTTGTTTCAGGGGATAGAGTATTTCTGTTGTTTGATTTGTTCAACACGTTTAATGAGAGAGTTTAATTTTAAACTGCATTCTCCATTACTGTTAATAACTGATTGCTCTAGAGTGAATGCTTTAATTTCTTTATGATTGCTAATATTTTCACTTAGTAATTTAATATATTCAAAATTTTGCAAAAGTGAAATCTCAGATAAAACTATGGGGTTACTATCTAGCATTACATGTGATACTCCGTTGCTATAAGATAGCAGTCTGCTGACAGTTTTATTATTCCTGTCGCAGATATAGTCTGACTTCTACCAGTACGGTTGGCTGCCTTCCTACATCGCTGGACTACTCGGACGGGATGCGAGACGCTGTAAATCCAGGACAGCATGTCAGGCGTCCTGTACCAGCGTGGTTTGAAGCCGTCAGGAAGCAGTCGTCGATCGCTCATCCGCTCCGCTACCCCAGGCTGGCCAAGGAACATGGCTGCCTCACAGCTCTCGGTCCGGTATGTATAAATTGCTGTATTTGTAGGACAGATTACAAAAGCATTGCCCTTTTGGCAGGTTAGATATTCTGTAATGATCATAAGCACATAAGATTGTCGATCACCAGACATGCAAGATATTCCTTTGTATTTTCTATGACTACACCATAACCTAACTTTTTGTCCAAATAAGGTAATGATTTGACTTGAAAAGTTCAAATGATCTGTCATCTGCCCTCCTAGGGATCTTATCATCCATACAGTTATTACTCATATAATATGCCCCTCCACCCTTAAATCAACCTCTAATGCTGTTTTTTTTTTCTTTTTTTTTTTTCTTCTATTTGTACATGTTAGGACGACTATGAATCCTCGGTCGCAAACTAAATGGTGTACGTGGTACTTCTTCACTAGCTGATAAAGATCGGGGAGGTGTGGTAGGTTGAGCATTGTTTGTTTCCTCTGCAAACACCTCATCGTTTACTGCAACCTCTGACTTTCCACCCTCATTCTCGTGTAAATTCTCAGGTACTTCAGCATTGACAGAATCTTCTAGATTGGTTGTGTTCTCAGGTATTTCCTCATTGACTGAGTCCTCTGAGTGGGCATTGTCCGACTTAGTGTCATCTGACTCCTCATTCTCGACCGATTGATTAACGGATGATTGTTCTTTTTCCAGGGATACGTCGACCTCCGAGTCGTCTTCTCCTATCGATTCGCTCTCGGTTGATTGTTCGTCATCGGAGGATTCAACCCCCTCTGATTCTTCTGATGTTGTCGACGACTCTTCATCATCCGAGGTTCGAGTAGGGTTTGAGGTTTGCGGTATCTGCAGGTCAGGTATTATTACCCGTTTGGAGGGTAAAGCTATTTCTGCTTCATCGACACTCAAATTTTCAGGAACAGTTTGGACATTTTTCCTTGGTCTACCCACAGGTCGTTTAAGTTTCTTATTGTCCTCTGGTTTCCCACTGACATTCGTTAGTCGAGGACGCCCCCTCGGTCTTTTGGATGTACTTGTACCGTGCTCACCCACTGATTCTATATCCGCTTGCTGAACTTCTTTGCGAGGCCTCCCTCTTAGTCTTTTAATTTCTTTTACTGCTTTGTCAGGTAGTTCGGTAGCCTGGTGGACTTCGGTTAACTTAGAAAGACCTTCAGATTCTTTAGGCAAGATTGCCTTTTTACATGGTTTAATCCGATTGGCATGTATCACCGTTTCCTTGTTTTTACCTAACTTAAGTCTGTAATTCTCATTACTGACCTTCTCTAGGATCTCATACGGCCCGTGCCATCGATATGCCAGCTTTTTATTTACGCCCTTCTTCGTTGCTGTGTCCTGTAAATATACATACTGTCCGACAGTGTACGATTGTGGTTTTGCCTTTCGGTCGTAAAATTTCTTTTGCGACTCTCGAGATTTCTGGTTATTCTGTCGTACTAGCTCATAAGCGTCATTGAGCCGGTCTGCTAACTGTTGTTGTGCAGCTGACTCATGCCCAACCAGCTTAGGCTGTAGGTCATCTCCAACTGGCAATGTCATCTCACGCCCGTGCAGCAAATAGTATGGTGAAAAGCCAGTTACATCGTTCGGTGTACTTCGATATGCCATCATGGCGTATGGTACGAATCTGTCCCAGGTTTTTTGATCCTTGCTTACGTACTGCGCGATCATATCTGCTATACTCTTGTGTAAACGTTCGACTTTACCATTTCCAGCTGGATGATAGGCCGATGTAGTCAGTGCTCTAATCCCCAGCAGCCGGCAGGTTTCCCTCATGAGTGCCGATACAAACTGTCGTCCTTGATCGGTCAACAGTTTTCTAGGCGTTCCCCAACGCGTCACAATCTTCTCGACAAACTCACGAGCAATCGTTACCGCCGTTTGGTCCTGGATTGGAATCGCCTCACAGTATCGTGAGAAGTGGTCAATGAAGGTTAGCAAGTATTTATTACCTGAAGAGCTTGTCGGGAGTGGTCCTACTATGTCCATGGCCACGATTTGAAATGGCGCTGTTGTTTCCTCATGTGTACCTAATGGAATTACTTGGCGTTTGCCTGCTTTTCGTCTAGCACATGAATCGCATTCTTGAACATACTTTTCCACATCCTTTCTTAATGTCTTCCAAAAATACCGCTTTCGAATGACCTCTGTCGTGCGCTTAATACCCTGATGCATGCTAAACACCGTATCGTGATGACTTGCGATGACATGCGAAACGAGGGCAATTGGGACTACAACACGCCATATATCCCCATTAACATGATAAAGTATTCCTTCCTGATCGAGTTGGAATTGCTCCTCGAATTCTGGCTTATTGATATTATTCACAACTTTAGAACAGAATTCATCATCTTGCTGTTTGTCCAGAATTAGATCTCTGCTTATCACTGGAAGATATTCACCTTTCCTCGTAGCGTTGATTGCATTTACTTGTCTCGACAAAGCATCAGCATTAGTATTGCGCTTGCCTGGTTTATAGATTACTTCGAAATCAAACTCCGATAAACGTACCATCCATCGAGTGAATCGGGACGACTTAGGCTCTTTACACTTTAACATCCATTTCAAGGGTGCGTGGTCTGTATAAATAGTAAACCGATTCCCTAGCAAATAGGCTCGGAAGTATCTACAGGCCCACACTACCGCTAGCATTTCTCTATCTGTGGTACTATAGTTCTTTTCTGCCTTATTCAACTGGCGGGATGCATAAGCGATCGGTTTCTCATCCCCATTTAATGTCTGAGAAAGTACTGCCCCAATCGCTACCCCACTCGCGTCGGTCGTCAGAATAAATGGTTCAGTAAACACCGGATATCGTAATATGTTCGGACCACACAACTCACGCTTCAAAATCTCAAAAGCATCTTGCTGTTTTTCTGACCAAACAAAAGGCACATCTTGCTTCGTAAGCTCAGTTAAAGGCAGGGCGATACTCGCGAAATTCGGCACATACCTTCTGTAGTACCCCGCTAGCCCAACAAAAGCTCGTACCTCTTTAACATTGGTTGGCCTCCTGTAGTCCTGTATGGCCTTGGTGAGCCGAGGATCTGTTTGAACGCCCTCGCTCGTCACAATGTGACCTAAGTAGTTCACTTGCGATTGAGCGAATACACATTTCTCGATCTGGATATGCAGGTTGGCTTCTCGGAGTCTCTCTAATACCCTTGATAGAGCCTGAATGTGTTCATCCAGAGACACACTATACAAAATAATGTCATCCAAGTAAACCATGCACTCTACTCCTTTGAGTCCTGCTAGTACACAGTCCATCAGTCTTTGAAATGTGGCTGGAGCGCCTCCCAGACCCATCGCCAATCTTTTATAATGCCAATGACCCATTGACGGTATAGAGAAAGCAGTTTTCTCCTTGTCCTTGTCGTCAATTTTACATTGATAATACCCGCTACGTAAATCCAACGTAGTAAAGTACTTACAGTTGCCCAGATTATCCAAAGTTTCCGTAATATTTGGCAAAGGGTATGCATCCCCTTTTGTCACTTGATTTAGCCCCCTAAAATCTGTTACTAGTCGATATTTGACCTTACCATCAGGGCCAGGCAACTTTTTGGGTATCATCATAATGGGTGAATTCCATGGCGAACTAGATGGCTCGATAATTCCTTTACGAAGCATATCATTCACATGCTCTTCCGCTACCGCTTTAAGTGCGTGTGGCATCCTATAGGGAGCCTTGTTTACTGGCCTAGCATCCCCAGTATCAATGGTATGACGAACCATACTGGTACACCCTAACTCATTTTCCGAGTCCACAAACAAATCCCTGTAATTTCCTAGTACAGTCCCCATCTTAGCCTTATCCTCTGGGCTCAAGTGGGCGAGTTTTTGTTCTAGAAGTGCGTCAACTTGCTCTAGTTCGTGCTTTCTTGCCTGCATCGAAACTTTCCCTTTGTCACCAGGGCGCACTACGCATACTTCTTTCGGGGTGTCTTTTGGTGTCAACTCCACTGCTTCTGCCTCACCTAATAACGTATTCTTTTGTAATTGAATAACGTCTGATCCAATATTCATGATTTTAAGTGGTAAAATATTGCCTTGGGTGTTCGCTGCTACTCTGGCCACCAGCACACCATGTACTTGTACATCATAAGGCTCAACAACCACTTGCTTAGGTAACTCCGTACCCTCTCGATCCAATCTACCGTAGACTATTACTTCACTTCTGCCAGGTAGCCAAGTAGACTCCTGAGCATATACCTTCCAACTGGTTTTTGTAGCTTTCTCAGACTCAACAGTGTTTATGTGCCTGCCTACCTGCCCTCTATGTTCCCGGAGCGTCGTCACGCTCATCTGGGTTCCGGACTGGCTATGGCTGACAGGGTTTGCAACTCCCTGTAAGCCACTTGTCGACTCCTGAACAAGCGGGCTCGCGACTTCCCTCCTGTCAGTAATGAGTCTAGCAGAACACGTAGTGCAGATATGTCCCTGCGGACAACCCACAACACTTGCTGTCCTCCGAGTGAATGGTATCTTGCTACTACCAATTTGAAGTGTACGTGATGCAAAATCAAGCATTACTTTTTCTCGCATGAGAAAATCGATGCCTAATATTCCGTCATACGGAAGATCGAGATTAGCTACATGAAATTCATGGATGTAACGGTCATTAAGGAGATAGAACGCAACAGCCTGTATCCCTAACAGTTGTAAATTACTCCCTGTCACGCCCCTAGCTTTTAATTGATTATTCCTAAGCGTAGTCTTACTAACTCCGGGTTGAAGCATAGAAATCGAAGCGCCTGTATCCACCAACAGCTTACGCACGTTTCCATCAATCCTAACCTCCAACAGAATTTCTTCACTCTCTGTATTGTCTGGAGTAGCTACGCTAGGTATAACAATTGACCTAGCTATTTGTTGTTCGACGTCGGGGCTTGCGTCGAACTTTGCCCGTTTGGGGATTTCTCAGCCTTAGCCTTGCGCTTCCTAGCATAGCACTTTGCTGCAAGGTGCCCCTGCTTGTTGCAGTAAGTACAGGTAGGGCTGTCTGAACTTTTCACCGGAGGCTTACTGCCACTCGCGGCTTGTTGTTCAGGTACAACAGGTGACTTCCTATTGCTATAACAGTTCCGCTTTATGTGCCCTTTCTTCCCACAGCCGTAACATGTTCTGTCGGCTGCATTAGGCCTAACTGCGAATACTGTCCCCCCTGACTTGCTCTCGCGGTCGATGGTACTAACCGTTATTGCGTGAGTGAGTGCTTCACTGTACGTGGAAGGCATCCGATACTTGACCTGGACCCCCACGTTACCATAGAGGCCACTAACGAACGCCGCTATGAGCCTTCGCTCCGCCTCCTCGTTGATTACGGCCTGAACCACGGGATCTCCTACCTTCCGTATAGTTTTTAGATTCAGCTCCTTACAACGATCGGCAAAAGCTTCAACCGTTTCGCCTTTTTGCTGACTGGCGGTTTGCAGTTGCGCATAGTGGAATTGATCAGGCTGACGCGACCTAAACCTATCAATCAGCCCCTGCCGAAAGTCCGCGTAACTGACCGTTGGCGCCTGGAGAGATGGACTGCTACGCAAAAATGCGGCGGCAGCTCCCTCCAATTTGAGACATATGATCTTAACTTGATCTGCCTGCGACCAACCACCTAACTCTGCGGCCTTATCAACTTGGTTGAGAAAATCCTCTACTGCCACATCTGAGGATTCCCCCCTCCAGGGCTTGATTAGGTGACCCACCGTAAGGTCTTTAACTACTTGAACCTCATGGCCTCCACCACCTGCTGTTGACTGTTGACTAGATTCACGTTTAACAGAATCCTTTTTTAACTGAGCTACTTCAGCTCTAAGAGCTGTTAACTCCTGTACCAGGGCTGTAATGTCCTCCTTTGAGATAGACATGTGCTCCAAAATAGATCACTAGAAGCTCCAAAAAAATTTCCACAAAGTCAACAGGTTGGAGACCAAGCTAGTTCAGTAGAACCTCTACTGTATACAAGCCAACATGCAATGCAAAAATGTTGAATAAGACTCACCCAAGTTCTTCTGTGTAGCACTGTTATCACGTGTCTCCCAAAACACTGGCTCCCAAGAAAAAAAATAGTCACCGCGGGTTCTTTAAATTTTTGTAAACAAAAATTCCGGTATTCGCTGCCACCAAATTGTAGTGCCGCCGATAGATATTAATCAATAAAATCAAATCATCAAATACTGATCAATAAATACCAGGGCTCAATTAGACTACTTTTCTTGAGGGATCAATGAATTGGGAGAGTAGGACGTGTTGTTATCTATTAATCATAACACCCATGTACAATTAAGTATAAGTTTAATAAAAGACTTTTCATTACTAACAACATACAACAATGGGTTTGATTAAACTAAACATTCCCTAACCTGGAAACACGTCCTAGCTCTAAGATAGCTGAGATAAGAGAGAGCATTTCCCACAGGAAATGGCTGTAGGGGAAATTTCCCCTCCTTAGAGAACTAGTGTTTTAGGCTAAGTTGTGCCATGTGTCCACTGTGGCTGTATTCGATTGGCTAATTTAAATATTGTGCACTCCAGCTGACCAATCAGCTGTTGGCTGATTCCAGCCGAGTGCTGGCAACTCCAAGAGGTAGCCGTGAAGACGTCTAGTGCTGTGTCAGCATGGTGTGTTATTACACAGTGACGTGACATCCTAGCTGGTTGGAGCAATGCACTTTGAACGTCATGTTTTAGAGATGCTAAGTTTTACTGTAATGCATGAATGTTCCATTACAACTTACATTGACTCCAATAATCATCTACATTAATCGATACTGTTGTAATTTATTGATTAATGTAGTGTTACCTATGATTACCAATCAATGGACACTAGACATAGTTGGTTTTCACCTGTTGAATGATTATGCTCATCAGCCAATATTGATTGAAATCAATGACAATCATTTTAATGATGAACTGCATTCCAGCGTTCATTACAATAATTTAGTAATTTATAATTACCAAATAAATAAAACCACGATCGTAAAATATTTAATTTTTTAAACCCGTTGTGTAGCTGAAACAAATTTAACGCAGTATCAGAATCACTTTTCAATATCTGGAAGCGTTTTCAGCGTATAAGGAAAAATATTAATTTTACTCAGTTTTAATACCAAACAAAAATGCAAAAAATTTGCAAAAAAGAGGCCTAGCCCAAAACGGAGATGACAAGCCGTTACAAACCAAAGAGGGAACACGTACAAAAAATGCTAATTTCAAAAGAGGCTCAACATTAAAAAGGGTGATATTTAAAATTGTGGCCAAGCCAATTATTTTATTTTCAATATATAAATATAGTAATTATTATGAAATAAACAAATATATAAATGTTTACATCACTTAATAATTGATAAATAAATATATTTACAACAATTACAAAATTAAATTTACTTATTGAAACATTTCGAGGTGGGAAAAACAAAATGAACACACTGCATTTATAATTAAAAGTTTGGCCGATGAATTTGCATTCTCAGTTTTATTTTCCAAGTCCTGAAATGTTTCTTGAATTACATATTTAATGGATTTTTAAGTTCAATAGATTGAAAATTTATTACCATTTTTGCTTTAAAGTAGTTGATATTAATAATATATGACCCAAAGCCAAAGTACAAATTCATCGGCCAAGCTTTTGATTATAAATGCAGTGTATTAATATTATTTTCCCATCTTGAAATGTTTCAATTAGTCAATTTAATTTTGTAATTGTTGTTAATATATTTAATATAAATTATTAAGTAATGTAAACATTTATTTCATTGCTTATTTCATAAATATTACTATATTTATATATTAGAAATTAAATAATTGGCTTGGCCACAATTTTAGATATCACCCCTTTCAATGTTGAGTCTTGAAATTGGCGTTTTTTGTACGTATGCCCTCTTTGGTGTGTAACGGTTTGTCTTTTCCGTTTTGGGCTTGGTCTCTTTTTTTTCAAATTGTTTGCATTTTTGTTTGGTATATCAATGCTTTTTATTTAAAAAGACTAATCTTGGGATGTGTCCAAGTCAAACAACTCTATGTCAAAGACCAAACGCAGGTTTTTACTAATAACATGCCAATGACCGTTACACCATGGATTTGGAACACTGAAGATTACTATTAGTTACACTAGCAAGCTGACCACGTTTTGGACACCGAAAGGACGCTACAGATGGTTGCGCATACCTTTTGGCATTAGTACAGCCCCAGAGGAGTTCCAGCGAAGTATGCACGAGCTGTTGGACGAACTGGAGGGAGTAGAAGTCATAGCAGATGATATACTGGTTTACGGTTGTGGAGATACAAAACAAGAGGCAGAGTGGGACCATGACAAAAAAACTCCTTGCACTAATGGAACTAGCAAGAAGAAAGAACCTGAAATTGAACAAAAAGAAACTTCGTTTCAGGCTAACCAAAGTTCCATACATCGGGCACTTACTAACCGATAGGGGTGTCCTACCAGATCCAGCAAAGATCAAGACAGGTTCAAAGGTTTATCGGCTTCACAAACTATCTAGCAAAATTCATGCCGGCTTTGTCGCAAGTAGGTGAACCCTTACGGCAGTTAACTGGCAAAGATGTTGAGTTTGCCTGGCAGTCTCAGCAAGAGACGGCATTCACCGCCATCAAGAAAATGGCAACTTCCGCTCCTATATTACGCTACTACGATGTCTCACTTCCGGTAGAAATTCAATGTGATGCCAGTGAGGCAGGCCTGGGGGCAGCACTATTATAAAGGGGACAACCAGTGGCGTTTGCGTCTAGGGCCCTGACACAAACAGAAAAACAATATGCTCAGATAGAGAGGGAGTGCCTAGCGATTGTGTTCGGCTGCGAGCGGTTTGACTCTTATATACGGGGCCGGGAGCAGACCACCATAGAATCGGATCACAAGCCGCTTGAGACAATATTCAAGAAAAGCATCCTTCAAGACCCGAAACGCTTGCAGAGAATGTTATAACGTTTGCAACGCTACAACATCAAAGTCACATACAAGAAAGACTTGGAAATGTATTTAGCAGACACGTTGTCAAGAGCTTTCCCTCCTGAGGTAATGGAAGAACAAACTTTAGATCAAGAAGTGTTTGGAGCAGTAAACAGCCACAGTTGTTCCCGAGAAGCACGATTCGCCAAAGAACTAGTCGCAATCAATCAAGTGAGCAATATTGGAGTTTCCGATAAAACTTTACAGAAGATCCAAGAACACACACTTACAGATGAGGTACTGCAAGACCTATCCGCATTCATACAAGCAGGCTGGCCGGACACTAAAGAAGGGATCACAGAAACCTTGAAGGAGTACTGGCAATATAGAGATGAACTAGGAATCCAAAATGGAGTACTCTTCAAAGGGACTAAAGTATCGTACCAAGGAAAATGCAGCCAGACATGCTGACAAAAATACATGCGGCACACTCGGGCATTGAGGCCAGTCTACGCCGAGCGCGAGATGTACTCTTTTGGGTGGGCATGAATAAAGACATCAGAGAGAACGTGGCCACATGTGAAGCATGCAATGAAGATGCCACAGCCCAACAAAAAGAGCCAATGATTACGCACGAAACACCAAGTAGACCCTGGGAAAGAGTTGCGCTGGACATATTTCATGTAAGTGGCAAGCCATGGCTGGTAATGGTGGACTATTACTCAGACTATTGGAAAATAAACAGTTTAGAAGACATGCCAGCCAAAACACTTATCAAGTATTCGAAAGAGAATTTCAGTAGATATGGAATACCTAACTTTGTTGACACAGACAAAGGCTCACAAATGGATTGTGTTGAGTACAGAACATTTGCACAAGAGTGGGGCTTCGAAATGTGCACATCATCTCCATACTACCATCAATCAAACGGCAAAGCGGAGTCCGCTGTTAAAATTGCTAACAGAATTATCAAGCGGACTAACAGAAATGGAGAAGATAGAGACATGGCCATATTGTCATGGCTCAACACACCAACACAGTTTATGGAGTCCAGCCCAGTCCAAAGATTGATGTCTCGTCGCACACGGACACTCCTTCCTACGGCAAGTCATCTCCTTATACCCCAGATCCCAGAGGATGTGAAGGAGAAAATCAATCTAAGAAAACTCAAGTATAAGGTGAACTATGACAGACAAACTAAAGAACTGCCCGGACTAGTTTTTGGGGAAAATATTAGAGTGCAGCTCAATCCAGAAAGAAAAGTAGCTGCCTTGCAGGAGGAACGGTGGTACGCGAACTGGATCCCAGAACATACATCGTGGATGTGGAAGGTCGTGGTCGATTCCGCCGCAATCGAGTGCACATTCGGCCCGAGAAACGGCAACAACTCAGCCAGGAGCCAGACCAGGTGCCTGTGGACAGCAATGAGGGCCTACCCATAGCACCGGTAGTACGCTCCCAACAAGACGCGACACCAAGCCAAGAAGTAAATAATGGAACGTGCCAGCAGAGCAGACGCCCACAGGAACCCGGGTCCCGGCAGATTCTAGATACGCTACCGATACAAGATCAGCACAGCCGATCTGGAAGAAGAATTAAGGTTCCCTCGACGTGGAAAGACTTTGTAAAATAACTTCAAGTAATGTAGACTAGGTTGGATGTAACTATATTTAATTACAATAGATTAGCTTAATCAATGTCATGGTTGGATCCTTCAGATAGATGTAGCTTCTTAATGTAGACATTTCAAATGTTCAGAGTACATACCTGGTAAAGTTAATCTAAAATATTGTATCTATAAAGGAGAGAGGATGTTACAAGGTCTAAATTATAAGTTTATAAATTTTAAGTTTTAGTTATAAGTAAATTATAAGTAGTTAGCCAACCTGTAGGCTAAGGCACGGCCAGTTGGCAAGGTTGGTAAACATATTGTATATGTAATGCGCCAAGGAGGCAGTGAATAAAAATTAACTTAACAAACACTGTTATAATATTCATGCTACGTTTACAGCTACGCGTTGCGAGCGAAGCGAGGGCGCGAGCTGCAATCAGTGGCCGAGTTTCACGCAAAGAAGTTAATAGTTTCACGCAAACTCGGCCACTGATTGGAGCTCGCACCTTCTCTTCGCTCGCAACGCGTAGCTGTAAATCGACTATCATTTAGAAAAACTCATTGAGTTCAAATACCAGTGGTCAATATAAAGGTTATTTAAAAATTATAGACAAAGTAATATACTTGTTATAACAATTCACGCGTCGAAGAGGATCAAATGAGCAAGGTGTGATTTGCTTTTTCAACTTCAACTGGCGATAAACTAATGATGGGATTTGAAATATGTTTCACTTTTACATATTTTGATTGAGTTTGAACAAACTCAATGATATTATGCTACACACAGTAATAATTTATTAAATATAATTAGTGATAAACATCAGACATTCGATTATTTAAAAGCTCATCACTCATCAGCTACACGACTTTTAATAGAGAAGGCTCACACATTTTTTTAATTTGCTTACTGGTTACCTCAAGTCAAAATAAACGGAAACTAATTTATTTCGGCTAGAAAGGTGCATTAACATCGCTTTAACAGCAAGTCAAAGATGTTGCTGTCAAAACACGCTCAGAAACGGACCTGCACCATCTTGCTCGTGATTAAAAGGTTCTGACGTCATAACTCAGTAAATAATAATAATAATAATAATAATAATAATAATAATAATAATAATAATAATAATAATAATAATAATAATAATAAACCGCGAACTTTGAACACGCATACAATCAACAGATTTCACTGTTTTTAGTAGGGATGTTTATTGAATAATACAAATGACAAAATACGTGTAAGGTATATTTGAAACTATAAGGACAGTTCCCTATTGTAAAGAACTTATTATTTGGGCGTTCTACTACGACAGGCTTCAAATGATTCTTCATGGCAACAGCTTCAAAGTTGGGTAGCAAAGATGACCGCCACGCGCACAGATATGTGACGTAAAGGCCGATCCACTATTGAAATAAGGGTTGAAATAAGAATCCGTGAAATAGTGAAATAACAACGAACTGGCTCACAACAGACCCGTAGTACCTTATTTCAACATAGCAGAGCGTTACAATCGAGCACTTCTCGACCGGATCTGACGCCATAGTCACTGCCTACTCCAAACCTATAGCAGGCGCATCGCCAGCACCGACCCGGCCCTCGAACTGATTGACAAACAACGAGCTGTCAAAATAATAAAATTGCAACATTATGAAGAAAACGAGGTATGGCGATAGTAACTGCTCACCAGTTAAACGATTAATGGTGGGCAACCAAGTTGTGAAAGTTTTGTGTGTCTCTTGTTTGTTTTGAAGATTTGTTTTCAAAATCAGGATATTTTATTGTTTGACAGCTTGATGTTTGCCGATCGATTCATTTAATTTGTTTCATGGTTGTAAAACAAGCTTGCAAGAAGCCTACCCTAGAAGCCTAACGTGGACGACGACGACGACAATAACAACAACAACAACGACGATCATATCCGGTTCGACTGGAGTAGACCTTCTCTTCTCGAGCTTTGATTGGTTCGTCATAAGAAGTTGAAATAAGAAATTGAATTGAATAATTTCTTACGACTATTTCAATCCACTGTGACAGTTGTGAACCATAGCATTGTTATTGCATGTTCCATTTCGCTTAAACCTTATTGCTATTTCACTATTTCAACTCTTATTTCAATTGTGAATCCGCCTTAAGTTACGTGCGGCCAGGTTTCAGTGCAGCTGCTCACAGGGACAGACGATCCACAATTGAAATAAGGGTTGAAATAAGAATCCGTGAAATAGTGAAATAACAACGAACTGTATTAATACTTCTTGGCTGTTGGGTGTCGCCGCGTCTGTCGTTAATTAAAACCTGACGTTTCGAACTAATTGCATAGTCCATCTTCAGAGTGAAGAGAAGAACCTACTCGATCCAGCTCTACCCAGCGACTGTGCCTCACACCGCTGTGCAATCTCCGACGCGCGAACATCGGAGATTGCACAGCGGTGTGAGGCACAGTCGCTGGGTAGAGCTGGATCGAGTAGGTTCTCTCAGTGACTGTCTCTTTACTCTGAAGATGGACTATGCAATTAGTCCGAAACGTCAGGTTTTAATTAACGACAGACGCGGCGACACCCGACAGCCAAGAAGTATTAATATTGACTCGGGCCGCGAAAGCCTACAACAAGTTTTAACAACGAACTGGTTCACAACAGTCCCGTAGTACCTTATTTCAACATAAGAGAGCGTTTCAATCGAGCACTTTTCGAACGGAATTGACGCCATAATCACGGCCTACTCCAAACCTATAGCAGGCCGTGGCCAAATGGGGCTTTGCACTGCGACTTTTTTCCACTGATGGACAACAACGAGCTGTCAAAATAATAAAATTGCAACATTATGAAGAACACGAGGTATGGCGATAGTAACTGCTCACCAGTTAAAACGATCTATGATGGGCAACCAAGTTGTGAAAGTTTTGTATGTTTCTTGTTTGTTTTGAAGATTTGTTTTCAAAATCAGAATATTTTATTGTCTGACAGCTTGATGTTTGTCCATCGATTCATTTCAATTGTTTCATTGTTGTAAAGCAAGCTTGCAAGAAGCCTACCTAACGTGGATGACGACGACATTAACAACAACAACAACAACAACAACAACAACAACAACAACAACAACAACAACAACAACAACAACAACAACAACAACAACAACAACAACAACAACAACAACAACAACAACAACAACAACAACAACAACAACAACAACAACAACAACAACAACAACAACAACAACAACAACAACAACAACAACAACAACAACAACAACAACAACAACAGTATCCGGTTCGACTGGAGTAGGCCTTCTCTTCTCGAGCTCTGATTGGTTCGTCATAAGGTGCATCATGGGAAGTTGAAATAAGGAATGTAATTGATTCAATTCTTATGACTATTTCAAACCACTGTGACAGTTGTGAACCACAGCATTGTTATTGCATGTTCCAATTCGCTTAAACCTTATTGCTATTTCACTATTGCTACTCTTATTTCAATTGTGAATCGGCCTTAAAAAGACCGATTGATTGCAATAGAATTGGATTGAAATAGTCATAAGAATTGAATCAATTCCATTTCTTATTTCAACTTCCCATGATGCACCTTATGACGAACCAATCATGCTTAGTTCAGTACATGGACGTCGACGAGCGCCGAGCGCCGAGCGCCGGAAGTGCATGATCCGACCAAACAGGGCGAAGCGGCGCTTGCAAGCGCAGAAGTTGGTTGGTTCCAACTTCTTCGGATCATCTACTTCCGGCGCTCGGCGCTCGTCGACGTCCATGTAGTGAAGGCCTACTCCAGTCGAACCGGATATTATCGTCGTCGTCGTCGTTAATGTTGTTGTTATTGTTGTTGTTGTTGTTGTTGTTGTTGTTGTTGTTGTTGTTGTTGTTGTTGTTGTTGTTGTTGTTGTTGTTGTTGTTGTTGTTGTTGTTGTTGTTGTTGTTGTTGTTGTTGTTGTTGTTGTTGTTGTTGTTGTTGTTGTTGTTGTTGTTGTTGTTGTTGTTGTTGTTGTTGTTGTTGTTGTTGTTGTTGTTGTTGTTGTTGTTGTTGTTGTTGTTGTTGTTGTTGTTGTTGTTGTTGTTGTTGTTGTTGTTGTTGTTGTTGTTGTTGTTGTTGTTGTTGTTGTTGTTGTTGTTGTTGTTGATGTTGGAGAAGTTGGAACCAACCAACTTCTGCGCTTGCAAGCGCCACTTCGCCCTGATTGGTCGGATCATCCACTTCCGGCGCTCGGCGCTCGTCGACGTCCATGTACTGGCAACAATGAAACAAATGAAATGAATCGATCGACAAACATCAAGCTGTCAAACAATAAAATATTCTGATTTTGAAAACAAATCTTCAAAATAAACAAGAAACATACATAACTTTCACAACTTGGTTGCCCATCATTAATTGTTCTAACTGGTGAGCAGTTACTACCGCGATACCTCGTTTTCTTCATAATGTTGCAATTTTATTATTTTGACAGCTCGTTGTTTGTCGGTGCTGGCGCTGCGAGTGGAAAAAGTCGCAGTGCAAAGCCCCATTTGGCCACAGCATGTTATAGGTTTGGAGTAGGTCGTGACTATGGCGTCAGATCCGGTCGAAAAGTGCTCGATTGAAACGCTCCAATATGGTGAAATAAGGTACTACGGGACTGTTGTGAACCAGTTGGTTGTTATTTCACTATTTCACTGATTCTTATTGCAACTCTTATTTCAATTGTGGATCGGCCTTGAAGATGCCCCGGGAGGTGAGAAAAATTGGCGCAAAATTTGGTTTTTACATCTTTATTCGTTTGGGGTCCACAGACCGACAAGGAATTATTAGCCAGTAGTAGTAAGTAGTAGTAGTAGTTAACTGAAGAATTTTTTAAAGATCTTTACGACTAATTATCTTCCATACGCGACATCTGATAGGGATGAAATTTAAAATAGGTAGTCTCGTAGTAAAAGCCCACCGATTAAAGAAAATTTGAGGTTTTCATCTTTTATGGTTTTTCGTCGGCAACATCGTGTTAAGTGCACTTCGATGCTTGCAGGAAGAGTCGCGTAGTGGAAGCTCGCAATTGGCTTGGCCCGGCACGCTCGGAGGACCAAGTCCTGGTAAGGAGCAGGGTGTGAGAGTAGAGGGGTGTGGGGGGGGGGGGGGGGTGACATCGATACACACCCCGACCCACTTTTGATTCTCCGTTGGTTGTAAATGGAAACATATTTGTTTATATTAACATAGGTTCAGCTTTAAAAGACCCTACGGCGCAAGGCCCCTCACATACATATTCCATGTTAAAAACGGCCAATTTCTCAACCCTTCATCTCAGTTAATTGAACGCATCCTTTTCTTTCGGCTCATAACCCGCCGACCGGAGAAGCTCGTGTCTTTCATGCAAATGAGTGGCGGAGTCGCGTCCGTGACATGATTTTCAGAGAGGTTCCCGGTGTGTCCGCCGCTAGCGCTCATTACATTCCCTTTAGGCCACGCCCACAACACACATTGGGCTTGTGCACTCTACAGTGGAAGTTTGTCTTTGAAAATGTGCGAAATAACGCTGGAATCTGTCGATTTTCGTTAAATAAGCGTGCATGGAAGGGGCAGTAGAAGTCGATGTGACTTCTTACTTTGGGGCTAGTATAACTAGTACTATACTGTCCTCAGATCCTTATCTACTGCCCCGTTCGTCATGTACGAACATATTTTACAAATATATCTATGCCAATTTATTCGATCATGTTTTAACGATTTTATTGATTGATGCGACGAGGAAAATCAATCCTATTTTCAACATCCCAAGTCCCTAGGTCATGAAATGAACAACTGGGCCTAGATTTACAAAGATGCCCAAGTGCTAAAATGTTCTAGTTTAGGCAAATCTTAGTAATCACGCATGTTTCGTTCTGCAATGTCATAAAGATAAAATAAAGTGAAATGTCAACAATTTAACTTTTGAATGTGTAGTAATACCCAGAGATGATACAATCGTAGCTAGGTTTTGCCTAACTTAGTATAACTTAGAGTTAGGCATCTTTGTGTATCCAGACCGGGCAACTTACGTATGTGTCATTTTCTCGAGTCTACAATGAAGTTAAAAGTTTTGTATCTCTACAATAACAAATTAACTGTCAATAATGAACTGTATACCGCACTCTCTGTTATTTTTGTTAGTCGAAAGTTTCAAAACAATCACTAATACACATTTTCGTTGGAAGATACACGAATGCGTCATCAAACTCCTATGAGTGAAGATTATATACGTGTATTTTCTAATCCAGAAGGGTTCGGTATCTCTAATATGCTCTGAAAAAGGAATTTTCTGTTCTGAACATTTGTACTCGTCGGATTAGGCCTATAGCTTTGTTGATGAATCCAAGGTAACAATAGAAATAGTGAAAAGAAGAATTTACATCTTGTACGTTACATACATGAGTTCTAATATAAAATTATAATATTTTGACAATCTTGCAAAAGTTTGAGTGTTGTTAGCAGTAATAATGGCTAGAAAGTGCCGCGGCAAGGTAAGACAAGTTATATCGTTTGAACGCGTGCTGGAGCCAGAGTATATTATTCATACTATGCTCAAAGTAACTAGTCCCATTCCGAACTCAGATCTTTATCTACTGCCACTTTCAAGCACACCGTGCCACTTTCAAGCACACCGTGCCACTTTCAAGCACACCGTGCCACTTTCAAGCACACCGTGCCACTTTCAAGCACACCCTACAGCGAACATCAATAGACTTCATACGTTCTAAAAAATATCGAAAAGGCGGTATTCTGCTTAGTCGAGTAGAGAAGCTTCATTAGTCACGCCCACTATTTCCTGGTAATCAACCGAGGTTCATAAATTATCCCTAATTGACCTGTTACAAGTATAGATGGGACGAACTGGAGACGTTGGATAAGTTGGTAGTATAGACTCTACTATTAAGTAAGCATGATACTATTTTCGTTACGGTAGCTTTACACTGATCACTCTCAATGGCTACAGTGCGGGTACATGGCTTGACATGTACACTATGATTACAGAGCGGGTACACAGTTGGACATGTACACTATGATTACAGAGCGGATACACAGCTTGACATGTACACTATGATTACAGAGCGGGTACACAGTTGGACATGTACACTATGATTACAGAGCGGATACACAGCTTGACATGTACACTATGATTACAGAGCGGGTACACAGTTGGACATGTACACTATGATTACAGAGCGGATACACAGCTTGACATGTACACTATGATTAGGGCTACAGAGCGGGTACACAGCTTGACATGTACACTATGATTACAGAGCGGGTACACAGTTGGACATGTACACTATGATTAGGGCTACAGAGCGGGTACACAGCTAGACATGTACACTATGATTAGGGCTACAGAGCGGGTACACAGCTTGACATGTACACTATGATTACAGAGCGGATACACAGCTTGACATGTACACTATGATTAGGGCCACAGAGCGGGTACACAGCTTGACATGTACACTATGATTACAGAGCGGATACACAGCTTGACATGTACACTATGATTAGGGCCACAGAGCGGGTACACAGCTTGACATGTACACTATGATTAGGGCCACAGAGCGGGTACACAGCTTGACATGTACACTCTTGATTACAGAGCGCATACATCAAGTTCTACATGTGTATGTTGCGCAAGTACCCGCGATGTCCAGTCACGTGTGTGGCCAAGTACGCGGGGCGAATGTGGCGCCAGATGAACGCCTGCCAGAAGGCCAAGTTCTTCGCTGATGATAGCGGACATTGCTGTCCGGATCCTTGCGCTAACCCTTGTTGTCCCCAGAGGAGCCCATGTCCCGCCGGACAACGCACGAAGAGACAATGTGCCAAAAGTGTTTGTCTTTTCATCAATCATTCCTTATTCTATCATTCCTTTGCGTTAGCTAAAGGGTACTAATTAAAATCATTGTAAGACTTAGGTCCGTATTCATAGTCGTCTGCAAACCCTAGAGGCGCCCGTGGTTGCCAGCTAACAATTCCATATATGTAATATCCCATGTAAAACATCCTTAGCAGCAAAAGGCGCCCCTACGGGACGGTGACCGATATGATTTCCATCATTAGGTCCGAATTCATAGTCGTCTTCCAACCCCTTGGGGCACCCGTTGTTACTAAGAATTTGTTTTCTATGGGTAATAACTGGTCAAAAATTGTTACCTGGCATCAACAGATGCCCCTAGCGGTAGGGGGCAACTATGAATTCCAGAGTTGTATGATTTTCGATGCCTTTGTCATCACGTCAGTACTCTTGTATGTTATGCCGAAGCCATAAAAAATGTTTCAACTCATCAACCCCTAAACACCGATTAGCTTGTAATCAAAAATTCTCTACGAACAAACGAGGCGTTTTGAATGTTATGTTTGGTTAGTGAATTGGGACCTATGACTTACAGTGATTTTATGCTATTAATTCCAGCTTACAAGGGTGTATTTTTTATACATAAATTTACGACGATTTATTTATTTACGATTTATTTAAATTTTTGTCGTTGTGGATTATGTAATAGTGAAGTGACATGTGACAATTATCTCGTTGGATCTCGTTCTCATGCCTGCGGTATTGTAGTGATGTAGTGATACTATCAGCCCGTTTGTTGGCAGGCGTGCACTCCATGCAGCGGACAATAACAAGTAGGTACGAGGAAATCCCTTCAACTTCCAATTCATGCGTTTGTCTAATATAAATAATTGCTAGTAAACAAAATAGTTGTGCGTAGCAATGGCAAATGAAATAAAACTTTATTTGATTGTCTACTGCTAGAAAAATAAGTTCCAATATTCGTCAATATGTATTAAATCTCACATGGGAATAATTAATTGGAACCCAACTCAGAAGTGTTAGCTGTTATAGGGTTGTGTGCTTTGCTCCACAACTCTATTCTATATGGTGGAACAATACTGCATAATGTGTTCATGGTGATTACTATAGTTGGCAACAATGATTAATCTCGCTTTGACAGCTGAGTAAATCTGTGACGTCACCACAAGTCTGACAGATAACAACGCTATGCTCATTTCATCAGCATAGCATAAAGCATAGCATGTAGCATAGCATGTAGCATAGCATATAGCATAGTATGTAGCATAGCATGTAGCATAGCATATATCATAGCATTTAGCATAGCATATAGCATAGCATATAGCATAGCATATAGCATAGTATGTAGCATAGCATGTAGCATATCATGTAGCATAGCATAGCATATAGCATATAGCATAGCATATAGCATAGCATATAGCATAGCATATAGCATAGCATATAGCATAGCATATAGCATAGCATATAGCATATAGCATAGCATATAGCATAGCATATAGCATAGTATGTAGCATAGCATATAGCATAGCATATAGCATAGCATATAGCATAGCATATAGCATAGCATATAGCATAGCATATAGCATAGCATATAGCATAGCATATAGCATAGCATATAGCATAGCATATAGCATATAACATAGCATATAGCATAGCATAAAGCATATAATGTGGCACGCGCATCGAATGATTGGCTAAGCGATAATACAAGAAACTCTACCGTCTAAGCTCTGCCTGTCGTAAGAGGCGACTACGAAAGGCCACGTCGTATACCTATAGCTTTCGAGTACGTCGTAAAACAACAAATAGCTCGGGGGGTCGCCTGTTCGATACTGGTTACCGGCAGTCCTGACCGACGCTTTCCGAGGTTTGCCTTGGTCATAAGACGTTTGGATTATGTCCTTCTAACAGGAACAGCCCTCAGACATTCCTCCACAACTATCCAAACAAAAACCCCCAACAGTAAACAAGGTTTTCTACAGCGTAGTTACTGTGTTTGTTTTGGTTGCTCATTGTTTTCGTTCAGGGCTTTTTGGAACCTAACTAACACAAGTAATTTAGTTTTGTTACGCGGGACGAGTTTTCCGCAGGAAACTGGGCAACAATGGAGGCCGGGACAATGCGAGTGTTGAGTGGTCAGTCCTTGAGATTGTGTCGTTATAAAGTGCCAGCTAGGCCCCGAGGTGAGAAGCCGAGTAGTGATACGCGACGCCCCTATCGGACGGTCAACGCACTACACAGCACTCACATCCACGTCAGCTCGAACTCTTGAGCTTCGTTCGGCTGTCCTACCTTTACACTAGTGTAAGACAGTGTAAATATTTGTAGAGCGTTCGTATCTAATTAAAACTTACACAAGTGGAGCTAGTGCAGGAGATTTTTAAACAGGCTATTTAGCTCGTGTAAGACCCAGTGTAAGACGAGCGAACGAAGTTTTAATCATCTCTAGCCACATTATGTTGTCCCCCCCCCAACCCCCTTAACAATTCGTATAAATGCTGTACTCATGTCATTATTGCATCAATTATGCATTTTTTTGCACCGAGGTATTGAATTTGCACCCCATTGGTTTCGGCATTGTACGCACTTCAATATAGGGGGAAGGGTGCAGAAAGGTTAAAAAATATGGACGTATAATAAGGTTCAAGTTCTAAATTGGGGGGAAGAAGCCATTAACCTGGTCCCCTAAATTAAAACGCGTGTAACTAAGAAAACAATGGGGTGCAAAAATCAATAGGCCTACTTTGGTGCCAAAAGGTTCATTGTTGGTGTTAAATATGAGTTAAGGAAGAAATATTCAAGTTTGTGTGTGACGTGGGGGGGGGGGGGGGGGGATTTGATGTATCTCTCATCTTTGATACCCTGCAGTAGTGCAGTCAGATTTTCTTTTTTTACAAATGGAAGTAAAATCGTTTATGGATATACTGCGGTATTGATGTGTTGTCAAAACAATCAACTCTTTAATTTGAATGCATACATCCTAAACAAGCTAGAGTGAAAATTTGTGGTAGGAAATTAAACTGATGAATCATTTATGTTGACTGAGAGCCAGCAGATTCACAGGTACAGATAAAGGTCATGGTTTTAAAGAGTTTATGGACTCCAGTGAGTTCAAGGTGTTGTTTTTATATTCCTCAAATGATATATTAAAGTAAATATTTATCTATGTATAGTATTATTAGTTGATCACAAACTCAAATTGCTTTCACTTCTTGTTCTATCATCCATAGGCCTATTAAGTAATAAGATGTTTTAACAATAGATTTGTTTACAGACAGAATGGGTTGTTGGTCCGTGATATTTAATGTCTATAGCCTGGCGGCTGTGCTGTTAGCTAAGTGCCAAGGTGCCCCTAGCAGAGGTTTGGTGAGTTCGACGAGCCTCCACCAGGAGATGTACGGACTTTGGCTAAACAGAAATGTTCGTTCCTTTTCGATAGACAGTTAATTGTGGCAGATGGCGTTCGGTTTGAAATCAATTATTTCCCCAACTAGGTTAGATTCCCAGAAACTATCACGTTCGTCACTCTTTTGTTGTTTCAAATGACACAATAACTTTCGTAGACTTTGTAAGGGGATACATGATCATATTTTGTCTAAAACATATTCGATATCTATTGACAGCTCGAACTTATAGACAATCTGTCCTATAATGTAGCTATTGTGACGTCACGTGAATACTCCCTATATTGTGACATACGTACATCACAAAGTATAGAAGGTATTTCGGTTGTATCTCAACCTAACCTGCGCAACAATGCAAACTAGAATATGTCAATCACTAGAAAATAAAATGTTCTTTCTAATACATGTTTCCATGTTCCAAAAAATATTTGCGTTTTTCAAATTGCCTAGGGGAGAGCGGGGTAATAAGAGACTGGGGTAATAAGAGACTAAATTCATATCATGAAAACTGTAAGGGTTAAAAAAAATTTAATCTCACTATATAATCTTTGTGGTTTTGGCTTTAAATAAAAAAATAACAGGTTATTACTTTAATTATTTTAATTGGGTGCATTGGGTTTTTTGGTTTTTTTTTAAGTTCTAATGTTGAGATTATGTTTTAAGTTCGGTTCTTGTATTGCCGTATCTACTCCCACGATAACTGTCTGCTTTTGTTGAATTGTTTTAACATGTCTTTTAATAGATAAAAGTGTGATCTTTCTGATAGTATAAAAAAAAGGGGGTAGGGTTGCTTATTTGCAATGTTACTGAGCCGTCTCATAAAACCCCCACTTTTGTAGGCACTGGGGTAACAAGAGATTCCACAGTTCATGTTTTTAGTATAATGTAGTAGGCAGTGTGAAGTTAATTGGTGCTTTTCAGATTCAAATGTTAGGGGTTGGCACCAATAGTTGGCACTAGTGCATGTAGGCCTATAATAGGTGGCCTATAATAGGCAAACCATTTCACCATTCGAAAGATTTATAGGTGTAAAGCTTACAGAAAATGTCTGGCGTAAACATGTAGCGGATACGGATCCTACCAAGAAAAGGATGAGGATGTCACAAAATATAGGCGAGATCCTTACTTCGAAAGACGTTAGAAAGAGATTGGCCCTTCTTGAAGAAAAGAAGCCACAGCAACAACAAAAAACTGCCAAGGCTGGGCCTAGCAAACTTAAACAAAAAACTAAAGTAGGCCCAGACATTAAGTCCAAGGCAAAACAAGCCCAAGTATTGTCATCAGACAGCGAATATGATGTAATGGAACTGCATTAAGATAGTTCTGATAATTCCCTGGGAACTGACAAGGACGAATCTGGCGAAGAAGAAACGCGAAGTGATGACATCAATATTCAGCTCGAAAAGTATTATGCGGTACATTACGACTTGCGATGGTACATTGGCCGCTTAATTGACTTCCATGACATTGGGTACAGTAAAGTGAAATTTTTTAAAGAAGAGCTGGGGGTCTTCCAGTGGCCCAAGCATGATGATATACAAGTTGTGGAGGACAAATATATCTTTTATGGCCCAATCAAGATAAATGGTTTTGGACCGTTTACTGTCAAAAGAAACGATCTCGTCAAAATCAGAGAGCTTCATAAGCAAATGAAAAAGAAATAGGCATTGGCCTACTAAGCACCAATTGTCTTTTTTTTCACTAATAGTACTTTCATTCTTAAATACCAACAAAATGTTAAATTTAAAAAACTGGTACATCTTTAATATGTTTACATTATGATTGGCAATTGTAAGGCACAACTTTCTGGTATTCAATGTCCATGTTGTGTATCTTTAAAACTAATACAGATAATGTGCTGAAATTTTCAGCACAATAAGAGAACATTGGTATGTGTCTCTTATTACCCCATCAACTTTGTATTCCTAAGCCTATGCTAAATGAAGGGCCCGTCTCTTATTACCCCAACGGGGTAATAAGAGACGGAAAATTCTTTTTTTTTTCTTTTTTTTTTCTCCGATTGATATCAACAGGAGAACTTTGAAGCTCAATACATACAGAGGCATTAGGGGGGTCAATTTTAGGTCAAATTATGAGACTTCTGACTTGAAGGTATTTTGCTAGATAAATTAAGCATATCTCTTTTACCCCAACAATCTCTTATTACCCCGCTCTCCCCTACTAAAATGTTGTTACCGTGTGTTGCAACAACACATTAGAAAAGATAAATTGGATAAAACGTAAAAAAGTATCAGAACAGAGAAACATCTCTAACAAAAAGAGCTTGTTCTCTTGTCGCGCATAATATTATTTGGATTTACTTTATGAAAATTTCAGAGCATTTAATAGACATTTTACCTGTCAAAAATCAGGGGTTACGCAGGGAAGGTCAAGCTACAGTTTTAGTGACTCTATTTTAACTGCATCGTCGCTAATTTCTATTCTTTGGCAGTATTTTACATCCGAGGGAAGTTCTGCCGACAGTTGAGGTTGACTCGCGTATATTTTCTTGTTTACCAGCCAACCTGTCTGTGTTCGGAATAGCCATCTTCTTCTCTTACTTCGCCCTCTTCCTTTAATAACTGAGATAACATCAAAGTTCTTTCTTTTCTAGAACTTCTTTCTTTCATTCCCACCCACCCAGATTCCTCTAACCGCTTTCCTCTAAACTACTCAACACAGTTCGGTTCACGGTACATTCGAATCTCTTGCCAATCATGATAGTAATCGCTCTAAGCTACTCCACACAGTTCGGTTCACGGTACATTCTAATCTCTTGCCAATCATGATAGTAATCGCTCTAAACTACTCCACACAGTTCGGTTCACGGTACATTCTAATCTCTTGCCAATCATGATAGTAATCGCTCTAAACTACTCCACACAGTTCGGTTCACGGTACATTCTAATCTCTTGCCAATCATGATAGTAATCGCTCTAAACTACTTCACACAGTTCGGTTCACGGTACATTCTAATCTCTTGCCAATCATGATAGTAATCGCTCTAAACTACTCCACACAGTTCGGTTCACGGTACATTCTAATCTCTTGCCAATCATGATAGTAATCGCTCTAAACTACTCCACACAGTTCGGTTCACGGTACATTCTAATCTCTTGCCAATCATGATAGTAATCGCTCTAAACTACTCCACACAGTTCGGTTCACGGTACATTCTAATCTCTTGCCAATCATGATAGTAATCGCTCTAAACTACTCCACACAGTTCGGTTCACGGTACATTCTAATCTCTTGCCAATCATGATAGTAATCGCTCTAAACTACTTCACACAGTTCGGTTCACGGTACATTCTAATCTCTTGCCAATCATGATAGTAATCGCTCTAAACTACTCCACACAGTTCGGTTCACGGTACATTCTAATCTCTTGCCAATCATGATAGTAATCGCTCTAAACTACTCCACACAGTTCGGTTCACGGTACATTCTAATCTCTTGCCAATCATGATAGTAATCGCTCTAAACTACTCCACACAGTTCGGTTCACGGTACATTCTAATCTCTTGCCAATCATGATAGTAATCGCTCTAAACTACTCCACTCAGTTCGGTTCGCGGTACATTCTAATCCCTTGCCAATCATGATAGTAATCGTACGACGATCCCTCGCCCTAATAAATTTGAATACAAATTCTTTGTCCCAATAACATTCGATTTATATACTTGTCCCCAGACTACCTTACACATGCTTTCGTCACAGGCGAGGCACTCGTAGACAATATGCGAACCGCCCGAGACAAATACCGATCGCTGATTGGCTACGAGCCCCTCGCCTGTGACGAAAGCATCCGTAAGGTAGTCTTGGGACAACATGATTCCCCGCTAGTAGCGTATTTGTCCTTGACCTTGATGCAAGGGGTGTAAACATTTGTATCTATTGTGTTATCAATTACTATTTGATGATGATATTGGCTTTTTGGCGTCTCTATTATTGCAAAGCTACTCGAGACGACGAGGAGTGATAGATTAACATGAATTACAATTATATACAAAAGACATTGCCTTATGCTGGATTCGAACCGACGTCCATAGGTGGCATATCGCTTCAATAATTTCCAATAGTAGTGTTATTATTTCTCAATTGTTTCCATATCGGCCCGCATCCAAAGCGGGATGATTACAGAATAAGAGCCCTGCGCCCTAACCGCATGAGCAGACGCGAACCTCAATTATTATTACTTGTTTTTATATGAAAAGTAACAATGAAAATATAAACAATGACAAAAATTTTTGTCAGGTTAATATTAACAATTTATACTTTTGAATATAATGCATGTGCAAAAATTGGAGAGTACATCTTCTGGGCTATACTTAAGTGGTACACTGCATTACCAGCAGACGTAGGTTTAAAGCAGTTCCTAATGCAATCCATGATATACTAGTCCCAACCTTACTAAGTCTCTTGCATATCTCAGATGATCAGATCCTTATTTACTGCCCCTTGCCCCCTTCCACGCTGTTTTGACCAAGATCAACAGATTCCTAGCTTTATTTGACCTACTCGTAAAGGCAGTCTTCCTATTGCTGGAGTGTGCACACGCCTCATAGTCATAAGTCATATCTGCTGTGTTATAAATTGGCTGGTATCTAACCAGATGGTAGATGGTAGGAACTCGAGAAGTACAAAACTATCTACTTACGAAGGGGCAAACTATTATGAAGTAGATCTTTGCTTATGATGAACTTATAATTAATGTGTATACAGAATGTTAAAACTTAACATTGGCGTTCATTCAAGATCGCACGTACGCGTCCTTGAATAAATTAATCAAAGCAAACCTCCAAAGCTCAGTTCGGAGGTGCCAAGATTTGGAATTCCAATCGTCGGGTTACAGCGCCGTCAGTACCGAACTGAGAGTTAGTTACCGAGCCGAGTTTGACGTCCGACGCAACGGGGCCGACTGACGAAGGGCTCGGTAGAACTCTCCGAAAACCACGGCATAATAGAACACCTACGTTCATACAACATGGCATTTGCCAGCTCAAACCTATACTTTCCTCACTTTAGAAATTATTTGGGTCGTTTGCTTTTTTCGTTTATGCGTTGTATTTTGGTGCTGATTTGTGGCATAGAAAAGCCTTTTGGTTCAATACAAATACTAAAACCACAGAGCCAACAATACAAAACAATATTACTTTCTTAGGTAAAAGCAGCGAAAATACCTCTAAAGGTATGAGCACACACAAATCGAAAAGTGGGTATGTCACAAATGCTTTAAATTGACGCTTTATCTATATTTTTACATTGATCCTTAACTAGGTTGATTAGATTTGTGAGGATAAGTTGTACCCATACTCGTAACTTGTAGATCGTCTTTTATAACTTTTTCTCAAGTAAATAAATACAATTTTAAAAATGTATTTAATTACATAAAAAAACTCAAATAACTAAACAAAAACTCATTCATTTTTGTTCAACTTATTATTAATTTCAGTAGGTACAGTACAAAGTGTACATAAATTGATGTTAAATAATTAAATTAGATATCAATAATTAAAAGTAGGAAAGCCATCGTTGAGTATAATTTTTCTCTCACAACATCGTGCCTTAGAAATAGTGATAAATATGAGACGTGATTACAATTATTCACAGGCCTGTGATTGTGACAATAATACGAGTACAATCCATACAGTAGTATAGGTCGGTATAGAAGTACGTTGTGGACATGATTCTGGAAATAATTATCATATTTCCCCACATCTTCTTCAGCTTCAAAACTGAGTGTTCACAAACCTCTAACGAATATTCAGCCCGTGGCAGCACCGTACTTTGTACTCATTACGTCATGTCAAGTTAGTGGTTTAGCCGCTGTCGCTTTTCCCCTATACGAACACCGAAGTTAAGCAACCTCTGGCTAGGTCAAGAGATGGGTGGGTGACAACTCTCCTCTGAAACACTAGTTAACGCTGGTTACAGCAGATTGGAGGGTTCGAAAGATTGTGTAACAGATTCGTTTTTCTCGTATACTGCTCGGCAGTCCAGGTGACTGGAGGAAACTATATGAGTGGTCAAAGTTACACTGTCCTTTAGGATAGGACGTAGAGCCGATGGTCCCCTTGGTACTTTTCGAGGTACTTTTCGTGCCGGTACCAGGCTGCCCCTCCTCCTTTCCTCATTATCATTCATCAATCATCTCTCATCAGGCTAAAGAGGGCATTGTGCACTACACTGGCCAAGTACTACTAGGAAAACGCTCTGTTTGACGCGTTGATAAGCAAGCGCGTCCATATCTACGAACTTTCTGGCGAAAAGATCTCAAAAGTAATAAAAACAACAATCATCAATTCAAGAATGCGCATTGCAAACACGGTTCTAATTTCCATAGCTATTATACTTCCTGACATTGTTGAATGTCTTGCAATGTGCTCTGCTAAGAATTTTCGTTGTCATTCCTTATAGTGTTTTCAACACGGTCCGCCACCGTTTCTAACACTTTTTGACAGCAATAGAAACGTAATTTCTGTCTTTAATACGTATCAGATTGAGTTTAAATACGTATATTCGTTACGGGACAAAAATTTTGCAATAATACCGCCACCTCACATTTTGCCGTTACTGTGATCCAGACAAATATTTTCGAGTAACTTTTGTGTAACTTTGCCAATACTTAAACGTGAAGTAACGTGCTGTCATCGTAGCTGTAAAAGTCTCAGAAGAGACGGTCGATCCACGCGGTCTATTTCAACGGAATTCGCCCCAAGATTTTCCGATGCCAGCTTGCTATTGTCAACTGTATGGAGTACATTAGCGGTGCTTGGAATGTGCCCACACAACGCCAGTAAACATATGCCTGATAGTATAATTCACTACAATACCGGAGGCAGAGAACAAGGTGCGACTACAGTGCTTGTAGTTGTACGATGGAGGTTATACCAACGTCAACTCAATTTTCCTCTGATTTGGAGAACCGTAGATATGACGACAAAGTGCTCTTTAACAAAGTGGCCACTGCTAAGAAGTGGGTGGAAACGTTGGTATTTGTTTGTCACATCGTCTCTTCGCTATTTCATAATAGTTAACGGGACCACGACCAAAAGATCTATACATCTATACCATTATAGTATTATTAGAAGGTCAGGAAGTACTTGAGAGAGGTAGGCAAGTATCCACCGCCAAACGCGACACTAGCGGTGAAACTTGTAAGTGCTCTTGTGAGGTTGCTTTGCGGGTCCAGCAAGTCTTTACTTCGAAACTATTGGCAAAACACATACGAAGAAGAGTGACTATGAAACTACCAAGGGCCGGGGTAGACTTTGGTTTAGGATGTCGTGCCTCCGTACTGAGTCGATAAAGAAGTTATCCCAGCCGGGAAAGCTTCTTTATCGACATTTCTGCTAGGTCTGCTTGATTCTCCGCCTAGCGGGGGCTCGTCGAACGCCCAATGCATTACAACTAGAAGCCTGTGAGGTGGCTGACCAATGGTTGCCATAGTGGCCACTTTGAAATCAAAAACAAAAATAACGAAAGAAAAGTTATTATTTATTCGTTTTTGGTTGAGTGAAATAACGTATTTCTTTTAAATTATATAATTATTTTTTAGCAAGTTTATTTATCAAATAGTCATGGGTAGGTCTGTACAAACGCGCAAACGTGACAAGGTAAGATATTATTTATTATGCTTATGAATAGGTAAAACGTTATCAGTTTTGGCAATAGTATTTACTACAGTCAAAACATGGGTCAAAACTTGCGAATTCGTTGTCTAGTTCCTGTTGGTACGTCATAAATGTATCCGTGACGTCAGAAGTAGTGGCGGGACTTCGAGAGTTTTACTAAGTCAGAACTGTAAATATTATTAAACATGTTGTACACTCGTTTAAAGTGTTTAGAACGACACCGACGACATAATATGACCCAACTGTCGAGTACATCGTAAAACAAACAATAATGATTGTAAATCTTTAGAATGGCAGCCGTAAAAGACATTTCAGTGTATTTATAGCCCGTGTCACATTAGGATTGCAACTGTCAATATTGCAATCTTTGATCGAGCTAAAGATAGGCAGCGCATGCGCATTAGCTAAGTTGGGCCGGTCTACGACTACAATCTTTTTGTAGAACGAGCTCTAAAGTAACATTGCGAATTGTAGATCCGAGTCACGTGAACTAATCGGGAAGAACAACGGTTACAGAGCGATGTCACAACTTATTAATTATTTGTTTGTTATTAGTTATTATTATTCTTTTATTCTATTTGTTCTTGTGCACGGTTTTAGGATTGTCATTTGGTCGAGTGTGTAGAGCGCTCCAATCTATAATTCCAATTTTAGTGTGGTACAGGCTTGTCTCGATGACCATAATATCTCCCCCATTCCTCCCCTCCCAAAAAAAAACACCTTCTTCTTCTTCTTCTTCTTTTTCTTCTTGATTGCCCACATTTGGCTATTATTCCATTATGCTGGATCTGGTCAACCAAAGAGACGCTCGCGTCACGTTCACCTGCCAGTTTTGAACATAGGCCTACATTTACAAAAATGTAACATGTTTTTCTTCTTCTTGTACCTTACATTACTCAAGTTTTCATTTTTCCGTTCCGTTTTGTCCTGGGTAGAATTTAATCTGTTCAGTGTAGGCCTAAACATCATTGTCGTTTGTGACGACTAGGCCTATATGAATCCGACATCATTTTACGTAACAAGAGAAAACTTGGTATTTGGGGAATGAATGTGACTTTGTTTTTTTCAACGGAATTAAACAAAAATCACTTTTTTATGTTACCTGCAACTGTATCTTTCCAATTATGTAAGGCGCATGCTTCAAAAAGTACATATTTATGTTTTAAATCAATTTAATTCTGTTGAATTAGCTAGAGCCTATGCCTAGGCCTATGCACCCCATTCGCCATTGTTCAACACTTGGATGAAGAGAAATATCTCTGCAGCAAAATAAGTGCTTTGGTTCTTTGTTATCAGCAGATGCACCAACTTAAACATAAGTTACTGTATAATAATCACAGTATTTTCGATAAATTACCCCTTCTTCAAATTTGAAGAAGGGGTAATTTGAAAAAAAGGGTTATTATTTTAAAATAAATTTATACCCAAAAAATAAATTACCCCTTCTTCAAGTTTGCGGGCGATATTCGGTTTCATTTCATACGTTGGCTACTGAATCAACGTAGAACAGCTGATTGTAGCATCCAGTAGGCTGTGTGCATGTTTCTAATGGTGAATGGCGTGCATAGACATAGGCTCTAGCCAATTCAACATAATTAAATTGATTTAAAACATAAATACGTACTATTTGAAGCATGCGCCTTACATAATTGGAAAGATACAGTAACAGGTAACATAAAAAAGTGATTTTTGTTAAATTTCTTTGAAAAAAACAAAGTCACATTCATTCCCCAAATACTGAAAACTTAGAAGAACACGGAGTGATAGGCTAATTATTTTAAGAATAATTAGGACTACGTCAGTAGTCACTATGCATTCTTATGTGATGTCCCATCTTAATATGACTTAACAGTTGAGTAGGCAGTTCATTAAACGCCCAATAACCAAATCAAATGGCATCCTGTTGTGTATCCATGTATCGCTGAACAATAATAAATAATCTAAAACATTCTGAAATTGAATCGCCCACATAAATGTGCATCCGCACACATTATGCTTTAGTGAGCCTATATTGATCCCAAAGTAACTAGGCCTAGTCTCATACCGACATCAGATCCTTGTCTACCACCTTTTCATGCAGGCGGTTTCATACTAGTACATACTAATTTCGTACTTTATTTTCCTCCAATCAAACACCGACGTCATAATAGGATCTAGATGTCGACTACGTCAATATAACACCAAATAATCCAAATCAAAACCAAAGAAAATCAATCTCTGGTGTTCTTTCACACATTCATAACCAGGCAGTATTCCGCTTGGTAGAATGCACAAGCGACAAGCCTCATAAGTTTCATAACCAGGCAGTATTCCGCTTGGTAGAATGCACAAGCGACAAGCCTCATAAGTTTCATAACCAGGCAGTATTCCGCTTGGTAGAATGCACAAGCGACAAGCCTCATAAGTTTCATAACCAGGCAGTATTCCGCTTGGTAGAATGCACAAGCGACAAGCCTCATAAGTTTCATAACCAGGCAGTATTCCGCTTGGTAGAATGCACAAGCGACAAGCCTCATAAGTTTCATAACCAGGGAGTATTCCGCTTGGTAGAATGCACAAGCGACAAGCCTCATAAGTTTCATAACCAGGCAGTATTCCGCTTGGTAGAATGCACAAGCGACAAGCCTCATAAGTTTCATAACCAGGCAGTATTCCGCTTGGTAGAATGCACAAGCGACAAGCCTCATAAGTTTCATAACCAGGCAGTATTCCGCTTGGTAGAATGCACAAGCGACAAGCCTCATAAGTTTCATAACCAGGCAGTATTCCGCTTGGTAGAATGCACAAGCGACAAGCCTCATAAGTTTCATAACCAGGCAGTATTCCGCTTGGTAGAATGCACAAGCGACAAGCCTCATAAGTTTCATAACCAGGCAGTATTCCGCTTGGTAGAATGCACAAGCGACAAGCCTCATAAGTTTCATAACCAGGGAGTATTCCGCTTGGTAGAATGCACAAGCGACAAGCCTCATAAGTTTCATAACCAGGCAGTATTCCGCTTGGTAGAATGCACAAGCGACAAGCCTCATAAGTTTCATAACCAGGGAGTATTCCGCTTGGTAGAATGCACAAGCGACAAGCCTCATAAGTTTCATAACCAGGCAGTATTCCGCTTGGTAGAATGCACAAGCGACAAGCCTCATAAGTTTCATAACCAGGCAGTATTCCGCTTGGTAGAATGCACAAGCGACAAGCCTCATAAGTTTCATAACCAGGCAGTATTCCGCTTGGTAGAATGCACAAGCGACAAGCCTCATAAGTTTCATAACCAGGCAGTATTCCGCTTGGTAGAATGCACAAGCGACAAGCCTCATAAGTTTCATAACCAGGGAGTATTCCGCTTGGTAGAATGCACAAGCGACAAGCCTCATAAGTTTCATAACCAGGCAGTATTCCGCTTGGTAGAATGCACAAGCGACAAGCCTCATAAGTTTCATAACCAGGGAGTATTCCGCTTGGTAGAATGCACAAGCGACAAGCCTCATAAGTTTCATAACCAGGCAGTATTCCGCTTGGTAGAATGCACAAGCGACAAGCCTCATAAGTTTCATAACCAGGCAGTATTCCGCTTGGTAGAATGCACAAGCGACAAGCCTCATAAGTTTCATAACCAGGCAGTATTCCGCTTGGTAGAATGCACAAGCGACAAGCCTCATAAGTTTCATAACCAGGCAGTATTCCGCTTGGTAGAATGCACAAGCGACAAGCCTCATAAGTTTCGCAGTGATGTTGGAAATTTACAGATCCAACCCAAGGTCATAAATACCTAATTCACCTTATTCGAGTAGATGTTAGAAACCAGAGAAGTAGAACATAAGGTTGGTAGTATTGGAGTCTACGTTAGATAACCGCAACCAACGTGCGTGAATGACCCCTTGCAAGGATTAAGGTCACTGAGTTTCGAGCATCGAATTGCTCGTTTAGCCCTCCTATACTCGATATTGATCTAAAACGAATTCAGACGAGTCGCTTGCTGTAATGTTCAGAAAAGGTTTCTCTGAGAAGAGGCTCCACCGTACGTGAAGTGACGTGATGTGACATTCGGTTTAGTACGTGATACCAAAGATTAGAGGGCTAATCTTTGGTGATACCGAATCATCTCAATCATGACACGTAATAATCCATGGGCCATCTATCCATGTATGGTTTACGAAGAGTGAGATTAATTTGAGTGTAGCTTTCCGCCTGAGCTGGTGGCAGCCTCATCTAGGCTAATGGTTTACGAAAACGTGTGTTATAAATTTAAGAGTATCTTCCCTGTCTGAGCTGGTGGCAGGTTCATGTATAGTTTACTAAAAGTATCTTGTGATTGATTGATATTTGGGTTTAGGTCTCATAATTTTGCAACTTGGCTAATCGACATGATGAGTGGGTGAAACATGAAAATAAAAGTGGGGCGTGCTTAGAGAATTAGGGCAAGTAAAAGGGCGGGGAGGAAAAGAGGAAGCGGTAAATCTGACTGTATTTCATTCATGTCTTAGCTGTTTGCACTCAATTTAACCTCTTACCTGTATAGTGATGGTACCTCCACCACAGCGAGAAGTGTTGATAGGTACTGTACTGTGTACTGTGTGTTGATGTAATACTGTGTTGATACACTGTTAAGCGGACTTTGCATGACCGAAAGCCACTTACTGCGGATTTAATCGAAAGAAGCCCTTTAAAAATACCTGCGTAGGGCTATAGATTCAGAAGAGATGTCCATATTGCATTTCTACTCCAAAGCTCAAGAGTCCAACACCCGTCTGGTCCCAGACCAACGTGTAGAATTTGTCCTGGTAGCTCTGCCTGTCGTAAGAGGCCTCTCAAAGACCGACGTCGTAGTTGACGAGTGGGTAATAAAACAACAAACGATACATAATTTACTTATGGCCAGTTCTTATGACTTCCAGCTAAATATTAAAGTCTCCACATACTTGTTTTCACCACTCTATAGTCTTTGTTTTCACTAAAGCAGTCGACAATTATAGGAGCTTTGAAATCAAGTCAGCTGACACCCAAAATATGTGGGTAGTTGGTATCATAATGAGACCGGTCATTAATTCAAAGAATAGCTTGATGACAAGTGGAAACTGAGTTGCCCAAACCCACACGCGCTCTAAAGAACGTTGAACCCTTGCTTGATTTATTCAAAATAGTCGTATTCGCTGCACTCAACCCCGATCTTCTGTTTCGATTGGTTTCTTGCACTTATTTCATAATCTCCATAACTAACCCAGACCCACCTATCCATCACTCCATCATCCCTCCAGCTCAGACCATATAGTGCCGACACTCTTGTAGCAGTTCCATTGAACACGGCAACACTAGCGCGACGTAGCGGTGATTGGGTTGACATACATTCTTTACCATTATAAAAGAGAAACTTCTTTATCGACTCTGCCATGATAAAAACTACCTCACGTTGTAGAAGTACAACTTGATCGGCTTTATTTGGCCTTTAAGCTTAGGACATGCGCGCGCATGTGTTTGCACCAAGAAAATAGCATGAGTTTCATTACTTTATAGATAGTAATTCTGTGGTATGGTATTATATTTGTTGCAATCGATGGAGACGTAAACATCCAATACTTACCCCAAAGCAACCTTACCGATGCAACTGTCATAGACGATCGAGTCACTCGTGACTGACCAATCAGCGATCGGGGTTTTGAAATAAGGGCTCGCTGGTTGGCCACGAGAAAGCACATGTGGTGCTAGTGTAGCGTAATATAATCTCTCCCGCCTTACCTGGGGTGGGAGTAAAATTTGTCCAGTAATTCCTCTGCCGATCGTTTTCTGATTATCTGTTATTTACTGATCTACTCGACAGTTATGATGATTTGACGTAATGGGGTGTTTGGAGGAAATGGACAAGAAGAAAGGGGAAAAAGGGAAAGGGGAGGATGTGGACTGCCTTTTGCCTGGCTTCTCCACCTCGAGTTTTCTGGCTTTCGCTTATGTGTGCGTAATTCTCAGGATCAACAAAAAAACGCAAACCTGCACGCCACGATTTGCCGATCGTAGTAAGCGACCAAATTAAACCCTACTCTCCCCCCCCTTTATCTCATCCAACTTGTCTCGACTCCTTCCCGAGATTACATGTCCTAGCTACCGGTATCGAGTTCATCGTTCTGTTCGTGTGTCTCTTGTTCCCTCTTTACATAGTGGCTAATTATATAAGTTGCACTGACCTCTCTCAATGGTTGTTACAGAGCGGATACATCCGGTTCTATATGTGCATGCTGCGCCGATACCCGAGATGTCCGGTCACGTCGGTGGCCAAATACGCCGGCAGGTGTTGGCGCAGAATGACCACCTGTCAGAAAGAGAAGTTTCTCGCAAACACGAGGAACGTTCCAGCCAGCGGTCGCGACTGCGGACGTCGCGGCACGTGCGGGCGTTGCGGGGGAGGGGGAGGGGGAGGGGCGAAGATGTCGTGCGCGAGAAAGCCGCGGGCCAAGAGCCGCTGCCGACGACGCTCCAGAAAACGACGCGTGAGCAGGGGAAGGCGATGCAGGACCAAGACGGCGGTGTGCGGGGAGAGAACGGCGGAGAGGTCACGCTATAGAAGCGGCCGCGCGCGGAAGGTGGCGGTGAAGGGTCGTCGCGTCTGCAAGAGGGGGCCCACGAAGCGCGCGAGAAGGAACGGACACCGGGACAAGGGTGCCAGGCGAGGTCCGGGTAGACCCCGTCGTTACCGCAAGCGGGAAGAGTCGAGACGCGGAAAGAGGGAGAAGAACCAGGGAGGTAAAACCAAGGGGAACGATGGCGAGGAACAGAAGCGGGGTCGGAACGAGTGCGAAACGGATGAGAAGAAGACGAATGGCGGTGGTAGGCGACGCAAGAAGGACAAAAAGGACAAGGAGAAAAGCCAGCCGTGTAGCGGTGACGAAGCTAACCAGGGCAATCACCTCGGGAGCGGTGACGAGGCGAAGAGTACTGGCGGGGGGAGTACTGGTTCAGGCGCCAACTCGCGTAGCTCGCACAAGTCCCGACAGTAGCTACGTATCATGGCAGGATCGAGGCGAAGCTAACAGCTCACGTTACTTCTCTTCAGATCAGCCAATGTTGACATCAACTTACCGCTGTGAATAGATTTTAATATTTTTTATTTTATTTTTATACAAGAAATTTACATTTGATTAACCACATTCATTGGAAATTTCTATTGAAATATAAAATGATTTTTTATAAAAATTTGACGATGAAGGCTTATTTTATTAACTAGTCCCAACGAAAGTATTCGCATACCGATCTCAGGTCATTGCCTACTGCTCCCTTTCAACCACGCCAATTGAAAGAAAATCCATAGATACCTAGCGTTCTTTCACACATTCGTTAATGCATAGTTCGGCTTAGTCGAGTGTACAGTCGGTTTGGCCACACCCACTATTACAGGTTACCATAAACCAACAGAAAGTTTTAAATTATTCCCAATGGATCTGCAGGGCGATTCTCCAAGATGCGCGGTAAGTTTCACTTGATAAGCTACTGCGCGATCCCCAACTACCATTTCATAAGTAGCCGTTGCAGCAGAGCAGCGCCTGTTCTATATTATTTTGTGTATGTTTTCGAGATGGTTGTGTATACTGTAGAAAGTTAACCAATAACAACGCGTGAATAAATGGAACGTTTGCCATTAGGTTCGTTTAATTAACGGACACCTTCTGCACTTTTTGCACTTATCGCAGCATTAGATTCGTTTGATTTACCTTCACCTTTTGTACTTGTTGCCATGTATCCCATGAAATAACATGAACTGAGTGCAAAACGTACAAAAAGTGTAGCAAAATCAAACGAGCCTAGTGTTTGAACGTAGAACTAGGCCTAAAAGCACTGAGTTTTGCCACTTGGGGGCGCTAGTGAAAACGAATGAAGCGCTCAAAGTGGCAATGTCGCGCAACTACCTGATGAAGCAGCGTCGTTCTTTCTACGTCGATAATGGCAAATTGTGAATATTATTTAACTAGGAAAACGCTCTGTATGACGCGTTGATAAGCGAGCGCGTCCATATCTACAAACTTTGTGGCGAAAAGTTCTCAAAGTTAATGAAAACAACAATTGACAACAATTCAAGAATGCGTATTGCAAAAATTTTCTAATTTCCATAGCTATTTTACTTTCCGACATTGTTGAATGTAGTGCAATGTGCGTTGCTATGAATTTTCGTCGTCATGTTTTCAACGCGGACCGCCACCGTTACTTACATTTATTGACAGCAATATAAATGTAATTTCTGCCTCGAATACGTATCAGATCAGGTTAAAATTATTATATTCGTGACTGGACAAATATTTACTATAACATAGCCACCTCACATTTTGCCGTTACTATGTTTCAGAAAAATATTTTCGAGTAACTTTTGTGTAACTTTGCCAATATTTATCAGACCGCCATAAAATGACCATATTCGTGACCGGAAAAATGTGCAGAAAAATAAAGCTATCTCACATTTTGCCACCATTTTGTTTCAGAAAAATATTTTGCAGTAACTATAGTGTAACTTTGTAACTTTTCAAACAATTGTGCCTTAAAAATATACACCTTCGTTCCACATTGAGTCTTGTGGATGGTCCACATTTCAAGTTGATCGGACTTTCCGTTTGACCGCGATCGATGGACATAAAAAAAGAAAAACAGAACGAAGTGCCTAAAGGTCAAATGGAGACGCTCGCTTCGCTCGTTTAATTAAAGACGGCTTTCAAATTTTTTGGGCAGATTATGAGTCCCATCAATAATCTTAAAAAGGCAAGCCGCCATTTTAATCAAGACACGTTTTAGACGTACAAACAACAAAAATCACACTGCACACACAAACACCGAAGCGATACGATACGATAATGAATGAAACGCGATATTGCTTAGTTCACACCAGCAGCAACTCACGAGCTATCCCGAACAGATAGAGAAGCCAGGGACATAAGTTTATCTTGGAGTGGGGTTGTTTAGAGGTGGTTACGCGGCATGATTCCGCATGAAACATCCCATGCCACGTCCAAGCATGCCCTAATATGTTGGCCATGGCAATAATGACCATGGTTATGACAATGATTCACCTGATTATCGTACGTCATCCACTGTAAAGTTTGTTACAGAATGTGATGTTTTATACTAGAAAAACGCTCTGTTTGACGCGTTGATAAGCGAGTGCGAGCGCGTCCATATCTACGAACGTTCTGGCGAAAAGATCTCAAAGCTAATAAAAACAAGAATTAACAACAATTCAAGAATGCGCATTGCTAAAATTTGTCTAGTTTCAATAGCTATTTTACTTCCCGATATTTTTTAATGCAGTGCAATGTGCGTTGCTAAGAATTTTTGTTGTCATTCTGTCTAGTGTTTTCGCCGCGGTCCGCCATCGTTACTAACAGTTATTGACAGCATTTGAAATGTAATTTCTCCCTCTAATACGAATCAGATCGCGTTTACATTAATATATTCGTGTCCGGATAAAAATTTACTATAAGATAGCCACCTCACATTTTACTGTTACTGTGTTTCAGAAATATGTTTTCGAGTAACTTTTGTGTAACTTTGCCAATATCTATCAAATCGCCATAAAATTAACATATTCGTGACCGGAAAAAGCTTTAAAAAATATGGCTGTCTCAAATTTTGCCGACATTTTGTTTCAGAAAAATATTTTGTAGTAACTATGGTGTAACTTTATAACTTTTCGAATGATTTTGAATCAAAACTATACACCATCAATCCACATCAAAGCTTGTGGATATTACAAATTTCAAGTTGATCGGACTTTCCGTTCGACCGCATCGACAGACATAAAAAAACAAAAAACAACGGAGTGCCATAAGAGTCTAGTGGAGACGCTCGCTTCGCTCGCTTAGTAAATCTAAAGTTGTATCTAAAATATATAGGAAGCGGAATTAATACTTGCTACTGTGCACCGTTAATAAAGTGAATACATAAATTACATACTGGTATCGATTACAGCCCATTCAGAGTATTAAGTTACCATCATGATGACAAGGCACGTCCTATCGAACACGTTTAAATTTAACGCGTCCTAGTACGGTAATAGTTGTAACATCCTAGTACGGTTATAGTAGTAACATCCTAGTACGGTAATAGTAGTAACATCCTAGTACGGTAATAGTTGTAACATCCTAGTACGGTAATAGTAGTAACATCCTAGTACGGTAATAGTAGTAACATCCTAGTACGGTAATAGTAGTAGCATCCTAGTACGGTAATAGTAGTAACATCCTAGTACGGATATAGTAGTAACATCCTAGTACGGTAATAGTAGTAACATCCTAGTACGGTAATAGTAGTAACATCCTAGTACGGTAATAGTAGTAACATCCTAGTACGGATATAGTAGTATCATCCTAGTACGGTAATATTAGTAACATCTTAGAACGGTAATAGTAGTAATATCCTAGTACGGTAATAGTTGTAACATCCTAGTACGGTAATTGTAGTAACATCCTAGTACGGTAATAGTAGTAACATCCTAGTACGGTTATAGTAGTAACATCCTAGTACGGTAATAGTAGTAACATCCTAGTACGGTAATAGTAGTAACATCCAAGTAAGGTAATAGTAGTAACATCCTAGTACGGTAATAGTAGTAAGTAGTAACATCCTAGTACGGTAATAGTAGTAACATCCTAGTACGGTAATAGTAGTAACATCCAAGTAAGGTAATAGTAGTAACATCCTAGTACGGTAATAGTAGTAACATCCTAGTACGGTAATAGTAGTAACATCCTAGTACGGTAATAGTAGTAACATCCTAGTACGGTAATAGTAGTAACATCCTAATACGGTTTCAACGCACAAAGTTACTATTGAAATTATGGGATTTACAAATGTCATATAAATTATTGTTTGAGGAATCAAAAATAATGAACTCATTGAACCCAAAGACTTGAAAGGAATTACTTAATAACTCCAAAATTATTTTCTTAGAGATTTATTTTTGAAAGCAGAAAGATGCTTAAAGCTATTTAACTGCAAAGAAAACGCATCAAATTACTCGCCATGATATTGGAAATGACTGGTTTCTGTTAAAGAAATAACCATTAAAATTTCTATAATAGCTTTTTCGTGAAAATGAAAATGTAATAACTGATACGATTCCTTAATTCAACATGCAATTAATTACTTTGATTTGCATCATTCATAAATGATTGAATGAAGGATGAAAATTTATTATTATTTCATTTGTAAAGTTAAAACGTTTTCAAAAGTAATACCACTAATACCTTATACCTACTAATTTAGGCAACCCAAGACAACCTTACACATGCTCTCGTCACAGGTGAGGTACTCCTTACCAACCTCTGCTCTAAGTTACCAACCAGCGAACTGCCCGAGACAAGCGCGCGGATAACGATCGCTGATTGGCTACGAAGTACCTCGCCTGTGACGAAAGCATGTGTAAGGTTGTCTTGGGATGCCTATACGGATACCACTAATATCGCTTAGTTACCAGCAAAGTAAAACGTCTCTAGAACTTACATTGAATAGGAGTAATTACACTTGAAACAGTAAATAATGATTTTATAAATAATGTATTGAAAATTCTATTGTACTGACATCAATTTGCCAAATTCAGTACTGCCATGGAAATTGAATGGATTTGTATTTGCATAATACACAAAATATTATTTTCTCTATTGCTACGTGCTTTTTGTTGGTAATGTTTTGCGTTTAATTAGAATATCGTATTTATGGATCATATTGTATTAATTTAATTTTTCATTTGTTCAGTCGTTTTGTAAAATGGAAAGAGTGTTTGTGTGAAACGGTTTGGAGCACGATAGAATTACCATAGAACTGGATGGCTTGATGCTCTTATTTTATTATTTTTTTTATTTTTTTCTTTTTTATTCTTAGTTTATTCCTGCTGCCAATGTAGAAGATTCGATTCCCGGCTGAGGCTATTTTTTTTTAAAACTTCAAACTTATCCTTAATCTTTTTAAGGTAACTATATCGTACCGCCGCTGGCGTACATGTGACGGTCAGTTGGGAGCAGTCATAGCAACAAAGCACACAATAAACTTTACAAACATTACTTACCACAAATTCGTTCTTCTAACTGAGTGGATAGACTACCAATAGGCAATAACGTATTTTATTTAATAAGAATTCGAAAGTAGTAGGGACAGACTACGAGTGAATGAAATACGCGCTACAGTTACGATACAATCGACATAGAAACGAGAATGGCCACGTGAGGAGAGAGGCTAAGAGGGGAACCACTTCAATTAAATCCACGGATTGGTGACACGAAACAAAACAAGTATGACACAACTTTCCCCAAAGAGCCTTTAGAACCAGTTCACAAAGTATTCGTAGACCTTAGGATACCTTATTATTATTGGCACGAAACAAAGTTTCCTCCCGCCAGTTTTACGAGACGATGCCCGCATAGTTTTATGAGGACGTCGGTTTCTCAGGTCTCCCAACTGGTCGGCGCCGCGGCGCTTAATAGCAGACACACGAACCTAAGTTTTGCTCTCATGAAGATATCGATCTGGGCCAGCCAGAATTGCTTCTTCAATATCTTGAGAAATCTTCCAGATACCTAAAAATCAATTGATACCCGGGATATTGGCTAGTTTTGTTGTCTAAACAATAACTTTTCATATTTTAGGATCGTCATATCATGGTTTTAACTAGGAAAACGCTCTGTTTAACGCGTTGATAAGCGAGCGTGTCAAAATCTACGAACTGTCTGGCGAAAAGTTTTTAATGCTAAAAAAAAAAAAAAATAAAAAAAAAAAAATACCAATTCCAGGTTGCGCATTGCAAACATGTTTCTAATTGCTATAGCTATTATACTTCCCGACATTATTGAATGCAGTGCAATGTGCGCTGCTAAGAATTTTCGTCGTCATGTTTTAAACACGGTCCGCCACCGTTACTAACAATTATTGACAGCAATATAAATGTAATTTATGCCTCTGTTACGTATCAGATCGCGAATAAAATAGTATATTTGTGACCGGACGAAAATTTAATAAAGTAAAGCAACCTCACATTTTGCTGTTACTGTGTTTCAGAAAAATATGTTTGAGTAACTTTTGTGTAACTTTGCCAATATTTATCAAATCGCCATAAAATGACCATATTCGTGACCGGACAAATCTGGAAAAAATATGGCTATCTCGCATTTTGCCGCCATTTTGTTTCAGAAAAATATTTTGCAGTAACTATGGTGTAACGTTTTAACTTTTTAAACGATTTTGCCTCAAAACTATACACCTTCAATCCACATTGAGGCTTGTGGATGGTCCAAATTTCAAGTTGATCGGACTTTCCGTTCGCCTGCTATCGACAGACATAAAGAAAGAAACAAAGCAATAAACAAACATAAAAACAAGAAAATAAAAAAACAGAACGAAGTTCCATAAAGGTCTAATAGAAACGCTCGCTTCGTTCGCTTGATTAATTAATTAATTAGTTGCACTAGGAAAACGCTCTGTTTGATGCGTTGATAAGCGAGCGCGTCCATATCTACGAACTTTGTGGTGAAAAGATCTCAAAGCTAATAAAAACAACAATTAACAACAATTCAAGAATGCACATTGCAAAAACATTTCTAAGTACCATAGCTGCTATTATAATTCCCAATATTGTTGAATGCAGTTGCTAAGAATTTTCGTTGTCATTCTGTCGAGTGTTTTCGCCACGGCCCGCCACTGTTTTTAACAGTTTATTGACAGCATTTGAAATGTAATTTTTGCCGCAAATATGTACCAAATCGCGTTAACATTAGTATATTCGTGACCAGACAAAAAAGTACTACAAGATAGCTACCTCACGATTTGCTGTTACTGTGTTTCAGAAAAATATTTTCGAGTAACTTTTGTGTAACCTTGCCAATATTTATTAAATCGCCATAAACTAAACATATTCGTGACCGGAAATATCTGTCTCTCGGAAATATGTCTACCTCACATTTGGCCGCCATTTTTCTTCAGAAAAATATTTTGCAGAAACTATGGTTTTACTTTCTAACTTTTCAAACGATTTTGCCTCAAAACTATACACCTTCAAACCACATAGAGGCTTGTGATGGTTTAAATTTCAAGTTGATCGGACTTTCCGTTCGACCACTATCGATAGACATAAAAAGAGAAAAAAAAGAAAAAAACGAAGTGCCATAAAAGACAAATGGAGACGCTCGCTTCGCTCGCTTAATAAATAGCACTCTTAAAAATAAAGTTTTTTTATTCACTATTTAGTATTTAGTTCACACATAACCAAATCACGGAAATGATCCAATACTTTGTTCTCAAGAAGTTATTAAAATTCAACAGATTTTCCGTTGTTTAATAATGCGAACTACCCATCGCCGTATCCGATGGCTGTTATTCGTTTTATCTTAATATGTCTATTATAATCCATTACAAATCTCATTTACAAAGGAGGACAATCACAGCATTTGTCTAGTGACCGAGAAATACCTCGAGAAAAACTCTAGCCAGGATTTCCGGTAGCAGGTCTTGACCCACGACTTCCCGAGTCAGAAGCTCGTATCGGTTGTTCAATGTTTAGTCTAAGTAGGTTTAGCTGCTATTGACGGCGGGAGATGTGCAGTGGTTCGACTATAGTGTCTGCAGGACATCATTTAAATATACTGTCAAGCATGATATTCTATTTCCTCGGATCTTTTATTCCTCAAATAGATCTTGACATATCATTAACCAAAAGGGAAATTTCAAATAGGTAAGGCTGAATAGTTTTCTTCAGGGGAGCCCTCGTGAACTACTTTTGATCTTCATTTTGTCCTGTGTTTTTAGTATGCTGTCATTCTGTCAATCTTGATCATTATATGTCTATTATGTATTATATTATTATATTATTATATCTATAATGTCTATTACATTGTATTTGTGAAGGTGGTCCCGTTGTCAATAAAGATAAAAAAAAAAATGAATATTCCGTAAACAATAAAGCACAAATAGGTAACGACAACGTCATCTTCAAAATGGTATAAAGTATAAAATAAGTGTTTTGTATTTATAGTCTACCCACTGCGTGACAAAAACCGATTTATAAAGTATACAGTGTTGGCTATATGTATTAGCTTACAAATTTGTCATCTTAATATAATTCTTGTTTGTAATGTTTTTTATTTATTAATTTTAAGTTTAAAATTATTTATTCTTGAGACAATGTTTTACCTAATAATGAAATTTAATCTTCAATGACCCTATTTTTAATCCGATTTCAAATATTATTTTATCATCAAATATAGTTGTTTCGTAGCAAAAGGCCAAGCATAAAATGCTTCACGTACATATATACGGATAGGCCTATGTCATATGAATATGATTTATTTAAAAATAACATGTTTTAATTTTATCATCACCCCAGCCTTCGGGCGTACGCGTTTTACCTTGTATGTATACTTTGATCTGCTCTGGAGGGCCCAGCCCAGGAGAGCGTTCCAGCAAAGATCATTGCTGAACTATTGTATCTAGTAAGTAATGTATGTTCATATATTATTATCATCATACCCAACCTTCATACATACATAGAGGTATAGCAATTTTGAATCAAAGTTGATTATGTTTGATACATTTTCCATAGTGCTGGATTTAGCTTAAAAAACACTACACACCACATTGTATAGTTGCCACAACGAATGTATTCTTACGCTAACGACACAGCCGAGTCCAAGATAACAGCTTAATTTTCTACTTCGCTTATTCCTACCATCTTATCTAAACATGTACATTGGGGATTATTTAAAACCTTCCGTTGGTTACCTGTAACGGTGGGTGTGGCCAAACCGCCTGTGTACTCGACTAAGCCAAACCATGCATTTATGAATGGGTCAAAGAACGAATGTGTAAAAGAAACAATATCTGTTGATTTTCTTTCAATTTTCGCGGTTGTAAGGGGGCAGTAGACAATGGCTTGAGATCGGTTTGCGAATACCTTTGTTGGGACTATAGTATTTGCGATCGCTAAACTTTGATACGCCCTTAGTGGACAATATTGTCCCTAAGCTAACGGGTCTAGCGCTCTGACTCTGCGGAATATCGCGGATGTCACACTGTACAAATCTCGTTCAAGCTGTTACACTATTTATAAAGAAGAAAAACTTATAGAAAAACATTTTTAGTTTACATGTCAGTGGTCATTACAAAAGTGATTCCAAATTTATAGACCCTGTTGTTTACTTGTTAAAACAATTCACGCATCAAGAATCGGAAATAAGCAGAATGGGATTGTTTTTTTTAACTTCAATTGGCGAAAAACTGATAATCGGATTTGGACGAGGGTTCATTTAGAAAATGTTCCAATAATGTGAGATAAAAATCTCACACAAATGAACTTTCTAGATAGAAAGTGTCCCCAACGAAAATTCATAGCATGCACTAACATGCAGGGTGCGTAGTTTCACAGCCCAAACCGCTGATTTTGAGGTCCAATCGGTGCACCCTACATAATGAGTGCTTGCTATGAATTTTCGTTCGGGGCACTAGATAGGTTTGTGGCGTCTTAATCCGATCATAAGTGTTCTGCCAATTGAAGTTGAAAAAAGCTATAGCATTTTGCTCATTTCCGACTCTTGATGCGTGAATTGTTATAACAAGGAAACTACTGGCCCTATAATTTTTTAATACTCTTTATAACGACCAGTGACTTGTAAACTAAATATGTTTTTCTATAAGTTTTTCCATCAAAATGAATATTATAGCAGCTAGAACGAGATTAGTGATGAACTTTCCAGCGATACAGCCAATGTCAAGCTGAGAAGCTAACCCGGCATGGCCGCCATGTTGGAAATACGCGTCACGCACGAACGTCCTTGAGAGTGCGAATAGACGAAAAGTACAAATGAAATATTTATGGTCGAAAACTAGCGTTAGCTTCCATAGAAGACCTGTAGTACTTCCGCCCCCCCCCCCCAACCACCCCGCCCCTACAATCATACTTTCAAAATTGTCCATTACCACAGTCATTACACTGCCTTTCAAACTCTCAAATTGTTTTTTCAACACATGTTTTCCAACAAAATGTAATTACGATTGACTAGGTTGGATTCTTGCTAACGAGTTGCATTGTTTATCGTGGGTCTTCATCACACGAGGGCAGAAATTCGGCAAACGAAACAAATATAAATCATTTAAAAATACCTGAAGCTAAACCCTCGCACGCACATCCGCTCACTCGTGCTTGGCCTGGCCTATCCCTTGGATTGATTCCTACCATCAACAAAACTTGTCGTAGGCTTTCGCGGCCGGAGTCATTATTAAAACTAGGCTGCCGGTTATCGCGCGTCCATGTTCGTATCAATGGACGCGCCGATACCCGAATTTCACGCGGCCGATTTCCTACTTTATCAATCATCAGTGGTGTGTTCCATAGTTGAAGCCAGGGCGACCACATACACATTCTCGTCTCGGCCGCATTGGGTAGAATTAATTACAGCGTTGATAGATCACGAATCAATGCACAAAACTCCTATTTTTGTTATCACTTCATAATTCTTATTATTTGGTGTTTTACTGTCGGGTACGTCGTTACACACTAAGGCCTAGTATTACAACGCCCCGCTAAATGTTTTATACCACCGCTAACTTGTTTTCTCCTTTGAAACCACGCTTCTGATTGGCGGTTGCCATGGAAAAAACAAGTAAGCGGTAGTCTGAATATTTAGCCGGGCGTTGTAATACCGGGCCTAAACAATTTAAAAAGGTTATGAACTTTATAGACAAGATTTTTGCATTGATTCGTTATCTCCAGATAGCCTTAATTCTGAGAACCTCCTTGAGAAAACAAATCATACTATACTGCAACTCATATGATACTTTAGTACAGTTCTGCTTCAGTTATTACGTAATATTTGTAATTGAGCAACCATACCCAACAATACCTCCAGCTAGTTTACCCAAACTCGTTCAGTTGGCTGCAAGCCAGCCTGGGGCCTCATTCCAGTACATTTGCAAACCTAACCCCGGCGTTAGTCAATAGCCAATCAGGAGTCAGCAATTGAGACGCCGATCGAAAAAAGGCTTTGTTGAAAAAAACAATAACAAACAAAAACAGTCCAATAACCTCAAAATGTTGACAAAATACTAAATAAAACTACATATTGACATATATAAGCTATAAATTGTACTGTAAATACACACAATTGTTTAGAAACTTCAATAAACACATAAAGTAACGTATCCATGAAATAGGATATCCTCAATAAAGAATTGAAATGTGACATTTATGAAACTATACAGGGCATTGACAAAATGGCGGCATTTCAAAGTATTGTTATTTTTATTATGAGACAACTCTTCTTAACCCTACTATCAGACAGGGTAATATTTGCTTCCGAATTATGCAAGAAAGCCTGGGTATAAGTTAACTCAGGGGTCATTTTAACATGAGGTTAGCGAGAGTTTAGAAGAGTTAAAAAACATGTACAGGAATGAGGCCCCTGGGTGCAAACTGGACGCACTCTAAACAATACGTGTACTTAAATTCAAACTGTAGCAATATTCACTAAGCAGGTTGGCTCCAATCGAATCGACAAAATATTCCTTGTTTATCGCTCTGAACGCCGCCAGGGAAATATAATATTTAGATCTATCTCTCTTGAAAACAAACAAACACATTATACACTCGCTTCAAGTGGTTTGTCCCAAGGCGTTCGTTTTGCTCTAAATAGATTATTCTGCTTCTGTCGCTTCTATCTTCTATTCGTCCGTCCAGTGCTGCGCTTGTCCCAGGTTGGACAAACTGGCCAGAGAAGATTGCTGAGAATGATTACATGACCGGAGAAACAACCGAAGGTATTGAGGGGGCGGGGTTGGGAGGAGATCCAGCATCGTTCATGAGATGATTTCGTACGCGCTGTTCAAAACTATTCGGTATATTATTTTGGTTTCCATAAGGGCCAACCGGATAGTTATGTGTAGTGTATATACGTTTACATCCGCCAGTACAAATATGTGTTTTGTATCGGCGAATGAAAAAAATTGCGAAACAAAAACTATCATAGGAACATGTTTCCAAAACTTCAGAGGCGAGTTAACTCTACATAGAAACATTGTGCTTTCATACCTTGTTTTTGGCTCCAGATGATATTACAACACAATTTCATTTTACAATACAATATTATCGAGAGTCAAACGCCACAAAAATAAATTGATTTTGGTTCCACTATCTGTAAGTTTATTTGTATGGTTAATTTGCTAGTTAATTTGCTCCGGTTGGCAGTTGGCACTCTAGGGTAACTCCAAGAACCTCGAAGAAAAGTGTCACCGACCCTTCGAACTAACTCTACACTCGGCATTTCGCACCCCTATTTTACCTAATCCCGTTACCCCTATCCGGGGTGACCCCCCCCTGCCCTCACCGTAGTGAACTGCTTAGTAAGTGCATAAGAATGCGAATCTATTTAAAATCAATTCTCCCAGAAGTCTGGCTGCAATCACCCATTCACCCCCAACAGGTTCAAATCACAGCTTAAGCTTTAATTGGATTCAATCATGGCGCAACTCAATTAGAAGAGAGCTTTCATACTTGGGCCAGACATGCATTCAACCTTAAGCAATTCGAAAAGTTTAAATTAATACCATCATTGCCGCTTGTTATTCAATGTTTAATAATTTCTTAAAAATGCTTCCTTCTGGCTAGGTTTAATTTACGACTAAAGGATCTCATTTCAATTTGATAATACCACATTTTATTTCATTCGTAATCATTTTCAAAACTGCAATCTTCATTGGCTTCATAGAAGGTTTTGTTTGTGGTCTAATTTTGAATAGTCGTTTTTATAATTATATAGGGTTAGAAAATACTTGAAAGCAATAGTTTATTGGCTCTAGTATAATCTATTCTCTCGTTTTCAGTCATACTCAAAAGTAATTAAATATGTAATCCGCAAGGTTTTTTAAGTAGTCTAGCCATATACTCATATAACTGATAAAATGTCAAATTGCTCGAACATATTTTCTATAGTTTATAATTTATTGTATATGTATCGTGATAAGGGTAAATTGATTTACTCTTGAGGCTTCCAGGTCTCAATGAGGAGGGAGTCTAATGGAAATAGCACCTTTCAGTAAGGATTTCAGTTGTGTAAGTGAAACCCGAAGAGCGAGATGGGGGAACTGCTGTAAAGCTGGTGGTCGCTTGAATGGAAACTAATACAGGTTCAAAAAATGTCTCATTTCCATACGGCGTAGAATATACGGGCGCTTAGGTTTATCTGATCCGAATTATTCGATCAGCAGCTTTGTTGACGTAAACTTGATCTGATCAAATCGCCTTTAGTTCGTTTATCTGATAAGCACTGCCTTGTGGCATAATCAGATTGATGATCTGTCAACGAGGAAGGTTGATGGAGTAGATCACTAAAGGCGAGGAGTATATTTTTTTGAAAATGTTAAATTAAGACCTATAATGCCCGTGCATAAGTAAAATTTCCGTTCACCTCGATGCAGATTCAGTATTGAATTTTGGTCGATAAACTATTAAAACTTCTAAGCTTCTGTTCCGAACAAAACTATTATGCAAGGGTTATAACTTTAAGCCTTAAGTTCACTATTGAATGCACCAAGAACGACATTACGGACATTATGAAACTTCACAAGCTAGGCTAGGCCATGCATGCACACATTAACAAATTATCAATTTATTTTACTTGTGGGCATGTATGTTACATAATGTTAAGAACTTGAAAACCTTACTATCTTATTAGCATAATATTATTATATTATTATTATTATTATTATTATTTATATTATTATTTGTGTGTTCACCGAACCAAAGTCCATGAGAAACATGATATGAACACAAATTGCGTAACTATAAAACAGTTATGACGATTGATGATGGAATTTAAATATTTCGCCGAAACAATGACGACCAAAATTGTTGACCGTTGTAATTTATTTAAATGTTTATCAATAAGTAATCACATTACACATACTTCATAAACACAAAATAAAACATGGTCGCATCATTATAGACAAGGCTTTACAAGCTACCAGTGGCCTTACAAACTAATACCAACACTCCGGATAGACGTGTGTTTCCGAACAACCCTTTTCAACTGAATTACAAAACATGAATCATGAATCAACATGCATAGAAACAACGTAACATTGACAACGCGTGTGTAACCTGATGTATCCACTCTGCTGATTGTCAGCTAACTCGCAGTCCGAAGTGCTGCCTGATTGGATATAAATCTAAACATACTGATTCACAATCAAGTGCAACACTTCAAAATGGAGAAGTGGATTTAAATTAACGATTGAAAACATTTAAATAGATTTCCCCCCGTTTTGAGCATTTGATTTCTGCTCTTACCCAGTGAAACCAGTATTTGTTATCGTTAGAGATGTGTTGGTTCCATTCAATGTGAAAATAAACACACAAAACAGTTATTGGATTGGGTATAGCAACCTTGTATTTCCAGTGGGAATGGGCTCATGTATGTAGACTATGAATACGGACCTCCATTACTGATACTCCATGAATATAACCTCTGGAAGTTTGTGTGAATGTAAACGGCTTATCATAGCTGATAACGAAATTTCCTTTCCCTGTAATATACAGAATCAGCCGTTGGAAAAACGAAATGTACACTTACAAGTTATATACAATATAAAAACGTATTCACAATATTATTAAGCACATCTTTCTGTACGGTACTTTTATTCAAACAACTTTACGCGTTTCTGTGTCAACGTGGAAAGGTGAGACATTATTTAGAAAATAACTGTTTTGTTCTCCAAATCATTACACTATAATTTCCGTTTTCTAATTACAAAAGCAATTTCAATTTTTTAAATTTCGAATCTCTTATACCTCAAACAATGTACGTCAGAGTACCAGTCTAATCACGTTTACTGTCTGCTTCATAATTCAAGCACTAAAGTTTCATTATGAAAGCATTTCAATGGCCGCTTTCCGTTCTGTATACTAAACACGATATCGGGATCAAAGCGCGTGCAAACCTTTCAAAGGCGACTCAAAGAACGTTTAATAGTAAGCTGTATTGTCATGACGGATCATTTGAATACTGACATTCACGGTAGTTGGCTTTATTAACATTCATCACATTTCAGTCGTTAACGTTCTATTCAGACCAAGTGAACCTGATAATGTTGTGTATAATATACAAGTGTATGAGCACGCTGTATGCAGGGCATTTGAAGCTCCCCCCCCCCCCCCCCCTCCCGCCACAACAACATTCAAGTGCATATATCTCGGCAAGTTACCGGTGGAACAATAATTCTTATATTTTAGTATCATACGGAACTAATTAAGAATAGGCCTAACTCTGAGGGGATTTTGAGAATGTTCTTAAATGGGTTGGGGGCCGGAGAGGGGGAGGATATTTTAATGACGTTAGGACAATCTTAATATGGTTCGAGATACTATAGATAATCTCAAGTATTGACGAAGAACGTTACACGTTACTTGATGGAATACTATGGGGCCACACTCAAATGGATTCATGCACTAACCTCTCCGACACAAATAGAACCCTTTATAAAATAAGGGTGAATTGTGAGAGGTAACTTAAGTATATCATAAAATTATATACTGACACTCACATATATTAATCCTTTAAAGTTTATATTATGTTATGCTCGTTACTCGCTAAGTGGAGCTGAGATTGAGTGACTACCCACGTTCAGATTGATATGAGATGGGGTAATGCAGATTGCACTTTCTCATTATCTTAATGCTACGTTGGTCTTGTGGGTCTATTCCACCTTGCATCCATCCATTGACTTTAATCAATTTATCTTATACGGGCCATGTGCAATCTTTAATACTGGTTTGTACGCGAACGGTGCCTTCGGATCCGCCATAGCGACGAGGAACATAACAATTTGTTAAGCGAGCGAAGCGAGCGTTTCCACGAGACTCTTATGGCACTTCGTTCTGTTTTTTTTTTTTTTTTGTACCGTACTAGACTCTAACGGCACGTCATTCTGTTTGTTTGTTTTTTTTTTTTTTTTTTTTTTTTATGTCCGTCGATAGCGGTCGAACGGAAAGTCCGATCAACTTGAAATTTGGACCATCCACAAGCCTCGATGTGGATTGAAGGTGTATAGTTTTGAGGCAAAATCGTTCGAAAAGTTACAAAGTTACACCATAGTTACTGCAAAATATTTTTCTGAAACAAAATGGCGGCAAAATGTGAGATAGCCAGATTTTTCTACAGATTTTTTTGGTTACGAATATGTTAATGTAATGGCGATCTGATAAATATTGGCAAAGTTAGACAAAAGTTACTCGAAAATATATTTTTGAAACACAGTTACGGCAAAATGTGAGGTGGCTATGTTATAGTAAATTTTTGTCCGGTTACGAATATACTAACGTAAACGCGATCCGATACGTATAAGAGGCAGAAATTACATTTCTATTGCTGTCAATAACTGTTAGGAACGGTGGCGGACCGCGGCGAAAACATGACAGCGAAAATTCTTAGCAACGCACATTGCACTGCATCCAACAATGTCGGGAAGTATAATAGCTATGGAAATTAGAAACATTTTTGCAATGCACATTCTTGAATTGTTGTTAATTGTTGTATGTATTAGCATTGAAATCTTTTCGCCAGAAAGTTCGTAGATATTGACGCGCTCGCTTATCAACGCGTCAAACAGAGCGTTTTCCTAGTAGAATATCCACGACTTAATATCAACCAGTTAGTATATAAATGAGTGGGAAGACAATAGTTATCTGTAAGGATGCACACCGATAAAATAATTATCGATATTCGAAAAAATGACTTCATTATTGATATATAATATCGAACGGTAGTATATTTATTATTGAGCGAAGCGAGCGTCTCCACTAGACTTATGGCACTTCGTTCTGTTTTTTTTTTTTTTTTTATGTCTGTCGATAGCGGTCGAACGGAAAATCCGATCAACTTGAAATTTCGACCATCCACAAGCCTCGATGTGGATTGAAGGTGTAAAGTTTTGAGGCAAAATCGTTCGAAAAGTTACAAAGTTACACCATAGTTACTGTAAAATATTTTTCTGAAACAAAATGGTGGCAAAATGTGAGATAGCCATATTTTTCTAAAGCTTTTTCCGGTCACGAATGTGTTCATTTATGGCGATCTTATAAATATTGGCAAAGTTACACAAAAGTTATTCGAAAATATATTTCTGAAACACAGTAACATCAAAATGTGAGGTGGATATCTTATAGTAAATGTTTGTCCGGTCACGAATATAATAATGTAAACATGATCTGATACGAATTTGAGGCAGAAATTACATTTCTTTTGCTGTCAATAACTGTTAGTAACGGTGGCGGACCGTGTTAAAAACATGACGACGAAAATTCTTAGCAACGCACATTGCACTGCATCCAACAATGTCTGGAAGTATAATAGCTATGGAAATAAGAAAATTTTTGCAATGCGCATTCTTGAATTGTTGTTAATTGTTGTTTGTATCAGCATTGCAACTTTTCGCCAGAAAGTTCGTAGATATTGACGTGCTCGCTTATCAACGCGTCAAACAGAGCGTTTTCCTAGTTTATAAACATGAAGCAATCTTTTACAAATTCCGTGATACTACGTCACCTATAACCGAGCGCATTACAATAGGGAAGTCTCACGCATTTTTTTTATTTGCTTACTGGTTACCTCAAGTTAAAATAAACGGGAAGTAATTGGGTTCGGCTCGAAAGGTGCATTAACATCGCTTTAACAGCAAGTCAAAGATATTGCTGTCAAAACACGCTCAGAAACGGACCTGCGCCATCTTGCTCGTGATTCAAAGGTTCTGACGTCATATCTCAGTAAACAATAATTTTATATTATACAAATAGTACTGAAATCCCACCCTTTAGTAGATTATTGCTCTCATAAGACTTTAACTGAACCAACGTTTATTTCTAGTTAGTAAATGAACACTTCTCAACATTAATTAACAACAATATGTTAAATAATTGCATTATTTTAAACACGTTTTGGTAAATACTGTATCAAAATGTATTTTCTGAAGAAAACAGTGGTATAAAAGGCATTGTTGTAAAGTCACTGCATCCTAGATATTGTAAAATATCCAACTTAATATCGTTGATATTATTAAGAATACTTCAAGGAGGCGGTTGTTTACATGACATATGACGTCAAGAGCCGTTTTTCAATTACGGAACAAGAAGTTCCAAATTTCAAACTTAAAATGCTAATAGAATTGGAAATATACGCTTCACAGATATAAAAATTATACCGCCCGTATTTTTAGATAATGATCTTCCATTTTTAGGTGCTTTGAGGAATATTTATTTTTGATGAGACTTCCCTATTAGCAAACTATCCTTGGAAAAAATTCGTTAGACACATCTGACATGACATTGTTGAGAGTAATCACACATGAGGCCCAAAGCCCACTATTTTTTAGTCTCGACGTAGGCCAGGATTGGTGACACTACGCCAACGTATAAATTTTTATTCATGAGGCCGACTGGAGCTATAACCAGAGCCAATAACCGTACTAACTTTCGTGGGCAATCCTCAACCTGATCCCCTAACCTAGCCGAATTTCGTGGGATGTCAGGTAGCTGGGAAAAGTCACTTTGATTCAGTGTTACCCATCCTGACCTTATCCGACTTCCCTATTTTGGGGGTAAATTTTAAATTTATTGGTTTAAGGGCGCTACAACCAGTAAGGTAATTTTACGCCACCGAGATAGTGTTCATCTCTGAAAAAGGCCCGAGAAGACAAAATAATGCATTACAATAATGCTTTTTCAGAAAACGGTTCAATAATATTTTTATTATCAATCGAAATTTTATTGAATATCGAATATCGATTATCGTGTACATCACTTGATCTCGTCTCATGGACGTGACTCAGCTGTAGCCTGCGGTATTCTAGCTCGTCAGGGAACGAGTTCAAGTTTGTGCGGTTTCATTCGTCCTCACAACGCATTGAGTGCGACGACCACAGCAGTCGTCCGTCATTACACCCCTAATATGCTGATGAGAGCGATAATAGACCCGTCCATGTCTGTATTGGGTGGGACTATCACACTGACAATAACTGGAGCTCACTCATAGAATAAAATTAAGCGGCGAGAATATATGAGATTAAAGAAAGTTAATTTTGAACAGACCGAACAAATTTTCTTTCCAGAAAGTTATAAAATGCCATTGAGTATATTGAACACTAGATTATATTTCTCTGGTATTCTTCTTTACTCGGGTGTTACGTCACTGCCGAATATTTATCCCTCCGCTAAGTGGTTTCTGGCATGGCTTGTTTTGTGACTAAACCAACCACGGAAAACAAAATTTAGTCGGGGGCAGTGAAAATACCGTCCATAAATAAACACATTTGTATTTATTGTTAGCGATACAGGTGGCTCAGCGGTAAAACGCGAGACTTATTCGGGAGGTCGCCGGTTTGATACCGGCCACCGGGAGTCCTGACTGAAGGCTTTTTCCTAGGTTTTCCTTAGTCACAGGGCTGAGATGGAGTCATTCTATCAGCCCTCGGATACTCCTACCGAACCGTGTTCATAATACCGCAGCCGGTTGGACATGGGTGAAAATGGCCCTGTGCAGGTTTCCTATAACGAAACATTATTATTTGTTTTTATTGTATACCCACTCGGGTACAAGAACTGATTTCTACTAGGTGGGCATTATACTATTTATTATTCGCTTCGTTGTTATCACAGATGTGTAGGTCTCCGAAGTTACAAACTCGATACTGAACCGGAAGTAGTAGGCTACAGCATCTGCTTTGGAAGTATATAATAGGAATAAAGTTGAAACACATTTAAGACCAAACCAACAAGCCGCATTATATTCTCCACATTTATAATCAATAATAACTCTAGCTCCATGATGTTTACTGAATGGTTAGAAACACACAAGGGCACACCCCTATTCATCCTGATGGGATTATTATTTATGTAATTGAAATATAACATTGGGTTGATGATATTTGGGATTTTACGTCCCATATTTTTGCAACGAGGCTAATCGAGACGACATAACATTGGGAACGACAGCGTACCTTCAGGCCGTAATTGTCAGCTTTGTTCAGTGATAACTGTATTAACTCTCGCATGATACAGTCATTACATTACACTGTCAATACCATTATTTACTCCATTGTTTAGGCAAATGGGAAATCATCAATTCGAATTTGACACACTGACATGGCGATGTGCATAAAGAATACAGTTCACGTGGACTAAGTGCGTATCAAAAGGTGGATTCATAGCAATAAGGCGACACGTTTTCTCCGGACCGGCAGTTCACGTGAACCAATCAGTGCAGGCCGGTCAGTTTCTGATTGGTTCACGTGACCTACCGGTCTGGAACAACCGTGTTGCCATGTTGCTATGAATCCGCCATTAGTCGACTAGCCTATAGCGACTAATGTTGATATGTGACGGACATTGTTGGCGGTCACACTCCCCTACCAGTTGCACAGTCGAGTTAAGTATGAAATATGTTAATTGTTGATATGGAGTTTGTTTTTCTTAAGGAAAATAGCATGTAATAAAACAATACCATAGAAACAAATCCTACACTTGACTTGAAAGATGACTGTGCAAGTTCCTTCACATATTGGCCATCGTCCCGATTAACTGAACATATTGCATACCTATAGATAAGTGTTCACTATCGTTGCATTAAGTCAACTGGGCTAGTCGAATAGCATCAAAATGGACGGTTAAGATACGTCTAAGATGGCGAAGCGGCGCAATTTGCTGGACACGGCACGTGAATTGAGTCACAGAAACACGTGATCATGTGATGAATGACCTAATTAATGCATCATACAAGGGAACCAACCATCTCTAACTCGCAATGCTTCCAATGCAGAAGGTCCAGGGTTCAATCGCGGTTCAGGCTGGGGTTCACAGTCACCAGTGAACAGCACCAATACTCAACATATAGAGCATGTTTCAAGACAATTCCATCAATGTGCTGTGAGGTTGGAGACCACCGACTGTGTTATCAATCCGGATCTTGGTGTCTTATTGGTCTCATAGTCTAGGAATACTGGATGATATTCACCTCACAGGGCCAATAGTTACATTCTGTTGATAAGCCGGGAAATTGAGCTCCTTTGTCCCCATCCCTCGGGAAACCCGTAACAAATGTAAAAGGAAAGTCATGAAAAGAACCAGACTGAGCGAGAAAAGGACTCATTTCTCGTAGTAGTGTCCTAGATTTGCGCTCGCTTCTCTGTGATAGTCCCGGTAAACAGTGAGGACAGCATCCATCAGCGTCACTGATACCGCAAGACGGAAGTCATCAAGTGCCGTCAGTAGCGCGGGCTAGACCACAGTCGATTTCAAACAATCGAATTTTTAACATTTTTGTGGATAAAATCGTTATTAACACACATTAACACACGAACAATCACCGTTATAAAATTAGCACTTACAAATTGCGTTATATTTCAGCAGCTTTCCTCAGATTATTATTTATGTATTTGTTGTTTAACGACCTATATAGCCTATCATATGACGTCGGTGAATGATTGAAGGAAGGGGAAAAGTAAGACGTAAAATGGAGGAAAACGGAAAGGATCTATTTCGTCAGCATAAGCCTGCCCAAGGACTGCTACCTTATCGTGGCGGGCAGGTTTGGATGCTGTGGTGATCGCGAGAACTATGCCGGCGGAAGCGTATGCTTCTGTAGGGCCACCCTAGGCTGACAGGTCGTGGTGAAGGTCAGACGAAATGCAGTCCACACCCATTAGACCTCTTTTTCTTCTGGTCCTCATACTTGCCCCTTTCGTCCAAACACCCCTCGACGTCAGTTGTCGAGCACGTCGTTAACTCAATCAATCATCAATCAGCATGAGACTAAAGCATAGGCAAGCGCAGGGGGCAAAGGGGGCAATTGACCCCCTCCTTCATTAGGATAGATGGGTGTGCTTTTTTTCATGCAGAATGAGGCATTAGATTGGAAAATCGTATTTAGCAGCGTCTTGCTCACAAGTCACAATACAGTGGAAATGTTTATAATCATATACCTCAAACTGTCACTGTGTTTCCAACTGCCTTGACCGTTTGGCCCGGGAAAGAATAGGTCTAGAGATTGTGCCTGTGGTAAGAGGCGACACAAATGATGACGTATGACATAATGGTTCTAATCTTATCTGAAGTCCTAGACTGGATTGACGTTGGAATCAGCTGAGCGGCCTCAACACCACCTGTTGCCCTACCGCCAAGATTCTGGCTTTGTGACTGACCACTTCCATCACTTGTTACAATGATATCACTGATAAAATTAACCCGCCATTGATTAGACAACCTGTACTCCTCCTAATACGCTTAAAAACAAAAAACATATCTATTTAAAAATTCGCCTGATGCGTTTTTTTGTTTTTTGTGGGGGGGGGGGGGGGCATTGGTGCTGCTGGGAAGTACTTTTGTCAGAAATTTGTTGTGCCCCCCCCCCCCCCCCCCCCCAATTGATCAACCTCTGCGCACGCCTAGGGACTATAGTTATGTGGGACAACAGTGTTACTGACAATTCATTATACAATACAAATCACAGACACTCATTGTTTGAAGTAATTACACGAAACGAAGCTGGAGTATCTGTAATCATTATTCCGGTGCCGAGCAGATCTGTTCCAGATCGGGCGTGTATTGTTTCTGGGGCATACAAGAGCAAACACAGCCCTCTGAAGCCAAGCTGGCTCGCTAATGATGCGCGCTAGCCGATTATATAGCCAATCAATGGCCACTCATGTATAAAATCCGAGCTAATAATCAGTAATCGGTGCTCAAATAACAATGAATGTGTGAGTGGTTACGCTATCATTGATGTGCGTGTGGTATATTTATACATACACAACGATAGATGTGGTTCAGACGAATAGAGTCGGCTCAATGCTAGCACACGATGATTTAGTGATTTGTGAAAATGTCTTTGCGGTAAAAAGCCATCTCAGATGAGTGTTTGGTTTGGAAGAACACATCTTCGAGATGTTTTTGCAGGCACTTTCCTGTTATCTTCTGGATTTACGTACCGTCTCACTGTTAACATTATCTCCAGAAAATGGCAGGAAAGTATCTGCCGAAACGTAGAAGATGGCTCATCCGAGAGGGCTTCACACTACAACGATGATGCTTTCATATTTTCATCACCTGGTAGCCCTGAAAATCTACGAAGCAATATATATATATACATATATATGTGAAATCCAGAAATTAAAAAACCAACCCCGACTGGGAATCGAACCCAGGTCTCCCACTTGCCGGGTCATCTTAATGCACTACATCCAGTCATTGAATTACTGGTCCCGGTGGTCTAGGGGTTATGGCGCCCACCCGGCAAGTGGGAGACCTGGGTTCGATTCCCAGTCGGGGTTGGTTTTATTAATTTCTGGATTTCACATAACTACCACGTCAAGAGTGTCCTTGAAAAACATTCATATAGATATATATATATATATATATATATATACAAAGAAAACAGTTGACGTTCAGAAAATAATTACCGTAGACAAAATAGATATTTTGTATAGTTCGCATTAAATGCGGGCTTCTATTTCAATATTCCACTCAGCAAGAGCGCTCTGGTGGCTCTGGCATGTATTACAGCATTTCACATTTAGTTTTAGTTTTTCCACGAAGAAATGTATTCCATCACGTTAAGACTAATTTTTTGCTTTGAACGAGTGTTAACGTTCACACCCAAGGAATTACAATATATACTATATAATTCTAAATCGTTGTTAACACCTCTTTGAGTTTACCACGAACCCAAAACGGATGTCAAAATAATTCTTCTTCATAACGTGTGCTGACTCCGGCTGGTAAGGGCGGGAAAGACAGGCAAACAATAAATACGGATACAAAATATAGCTGAGATATAGGAATATATTACGATCTGCAACCGTGAATTAATAATAATAGGATGAATGGTGAATTAATATAATATAAACAATCGTGAAAAATATTCCAACGACGTGTACTGTCCCGATTGTCCGAAGCCTACGGCGACCAGGCAGTGACGTCCCTCGCGTGGCGGATGTCGCTCTTCGCAGTAGGCCTACTGCTGGATGGTGGCGGCGGATGGTGTCCGGAGAATGACGTTGATAAATCGGTGACGCACTTACACGATTATGGCTTTGCACGGCACTTGGTATAATGAGACACAGTAATACCGCACAACAATACCACACGTTAGTATATCGTGTGAAAGATCGCACGTTGTTACGCCGTGACGTAGCTGCGAGGTGACTCTCACCCTGTCCACGACGTAACTGCCGTCTTCAGCCCTAGGTGGCTATTGTTCAGATACGATGTTGCCACATGGTTCGGGCGGGGAAAAAATACCTCTTGCCGAATTACGTAAAATTATAAAATTAAAAGCATGATAGAAAAAATGTAGAAAACCAATACACACAGTTACATGATGAGTTGCAGATCCGTAAACTAACAAGTTAATATAAATTGGAATACAATTAAATAATACTTAATACAAATAAAAACAATGTGAGGGTATGGCAACGCAGTACCATCCTCACTTTCACACACAAATAAGGGGAAATAATAAAGAAATGAGGTGGAAGAGGAAGAGGTCAGGGTGCTGGCCAGCCTGAGCCACCACAAACGAAAATATTAGTGTTCTATTTTTGAAGTTTTCAGTTATGTTTAGCTTTTGCTTTCGATCGCGTGAATACTTCCACTAACTTGAAAGTAAAACCACGCCTTAACTTTCTGTGTTGGAAAAGAAAGTGAAGGAAGTTTATTGTTGTTTTACTCGTCGACTCGGATGATCGGTCGCAGCAAGAAACATCAAGCGATTAGCGGGCTTTGGCTTTAACGAACAGCCCTGTGACGTCAGCAGAGCGGAAACAGAATTATGCACGAGCGGCGAATAAAAATAGCCTCAACCAATGATGTGGAAGTAAAGTTCTCCAACCACAATGTGGCGGCGAGACGCGCAACATTTGGTAGCCATTTTGAGTTTGTTAATCGTAATACGATTTACAAACTCCCATACCATACTATGGTACCATACTATGGTATGGTGGTATGGTATGGTATGGTATGGTATGGTATGGTTTACTTTAATACGAACTTCTTTTGGTCAACTTTGAACTGTTTTTATTTTTTAATATTAGAAGCTACTTTTTTTGTCTATTTCTAAATACTTTTGTAGAAATGTTTTGAAATGAAAACAAATATGTATAATAACTACTTTTACTACGTTGCAATAATTCGGCGGGGGTTCGGGGGGCGGGGGCGGCTTCTTACCCTGCTAAAGTTTCTTAAGACTATGTGAGTAATCATAGCAAACAAATTCCGTGAAAAATAAATTCTATACCGTTTTGTTTTGGGTAAAATAATTCGTGGCTTGGTCTTGCAGAAAATTATAACACAGCAGAACTCAAAGAGATCTACTTGATCCTGCCCAGGGATATAACAAGAACAACAAGAACAACAAGAACAATAATATAAAAACAATAGCTGGTGAAGATAAATAAACACAATCATATCTTATCTTTTATGATGGACAGGTTTGTGTGCTTTAGTGATCCCGAGAGTTCTGCCGGTGGAAGCGAATGCTTCTGGTTAGGCCACCCGTGCCGGACAGGTATAGGTGGAGAAGCCAGATGAAATTAATTTCACGTCCTCCCCTTTCCCTTTTTATTTCCCTTTTCGTCCTGCCGTCCCTCTCCTCCAATAAACCCTTGACGTCATATGACTTAGTTGTCAAGTACGTCGTTAAATCGTTACAACAACAAATAATAATAAATCTACTTGATTTCCGACTATAGCGAAGGCTCGCCGAACAGGTAGAACTTGAAGGTCACGACGTGGGCTAGGAATGTTTCAAACATTTTAATCACTTATTTTGAAATACTGAATATTTTGATTTAGAACTGAGGAATGTCTTCAGTCCATGGTGGGAATCGAACCCTTGACCTCCTAACTCGGAGTCGACCACTGGAAGCATGAATACATCTTTTGTGTCCTATTTCATCGACCCCATGTGGCAGTAGGTTAACAAGACATCCACCTGTCACTGCCACGTGTGTCCGGAAGTCAGTTGACCACGATATTCTTACCTCAATCTAGTCCACCTGTCACTGCCACGTGTGTGGGGAAGTCAGTTGACCACGATATTCTTACCTCAATCTAGTCCACCTGTCACTGCCACGTGTGTGGGGAAGTCAGTTGACCACGATATTCTTACCTCAATCTTGTCCACCTGTCACTGCCACGTGTGTGGGGAAGTCAGTTGACCACGATATTCTTACCTCAATCTTGTCTACCTGTTACTGCCACGTGTGTGGGGAAGTCAGTTGACCACGATATTCTTACCTCAATCTAGTTTGTATTAGGTTCCTCGTGCAGCACACAACGCACGGCTGACTGCTGTTTGATAGTTTCCGCACTTCTGCTCGCTTCCTCTAACCACGATGAGTAAACTAGGCTGAAGTAGTTGGCAAAGTGTGTGAACCCATATGAACCCCGAAGCTATTGGTAAAGCCAAATGAGATGCAGCTTGGTAAATTAACTATTCTCATTTATATCTTAAGAGCGCTTCAAGATATGAAAAAAGTAATTGATGCAGAAAATTTGACTCAATTCTATATTGTTATATATATTTATGTATTCAGTGAATATACGTATATTTATTGGTGTCAGATTGTTTATTAATTTTATTTCCGTTTTCTATATCATCGTCTCGATTACTCTAATTCCATGTTTTGCGGGCGTAAACCAAACTGTAGACGATCAGTGGTTGCTTATAATTATTTGTTCAGTTCCATGTGCATCAAAGACCTTGTAAAACCTTTCCCACCTTTAACTTCACATGTAGTGGTAGACATATTTTATTTCCAAAAGAAGATAGTGTAACATAATTTAGCACAATATTATATTGCGGTTGATCTAAACAATATTCATCTCCATACTTAACATTGGGAAATCAAAAAATACCCTATATGAAACGCAGTATCGCATTGATAATACTTTTTGCTTTCCATCTTTAACCTTAAATCAATGCAATCATGCATGCTATTCGAGACGATGAGGAATGATAGACGAAGATGGAGGTAAATTGCGAAAAAACCCATGCCTTAAGCGGGGCTCGAGTCCAAGTCCCTATGAGCCATACGTAAGAACCTGCGTTCCTACCCAACATGAGCCATTTCGGCAGCAATATCGTATTACTTTATTCTTCTTTCATTCTGAACGATCTCTTACCTTTGACCTCCCCCCCCCCCCTCCCTCCCCCCCTCCCCCCTCCGTTCTCACGGTACTCTCAGCGAAGCGGCGTGGTTGTGAATGATATGTTCGAAATCTTGTCGCCATTGCTTATTATTGATATCTCCCAGACAGTTCAAAGCTCTTTGGTCTTTTGCAAAACTCTGTCTCAGAGGGACTTTTATATATTTTATGTGAAAAAGATGTCTTCAAACCACTTCTAGAGTTTGTCTTAATCTCCAAGTGCAATGTTGTAACGAAGATACGTTATCAAGAAAAGGTAAATATACCGCCTATAATATATGAGAAAACTAGGAATGTGAATTTTCCTTTGGAATGAGTAACGAACAGTCTTTTATATTTTAATATTTTAGAATATTACAAAAATTGTAAAGTTAATTTACTTTAAAAGAAACTTTGAGTGATTTGTTTAAGTAACTGTAAGAGAAAGTTTGGAAACAGTGCTGGCGTTTTCATACAAATTTTTCTAAGTAATTCATGTTTCCCAAGCATGTTGGTTGCTACTGAATCACGAATGCTGATACTTCGACATAATACCTCAAGTTTGTCGAATTTATTTTGAAAATATCCAATGTAAGTGCAATAGAACCACAAAAATGTGTTAAAATGTTCAGTTTCCATCAATACATTGAAATATCCAATTCAATATAAGTCAACCATGATACATGTATTTTACAATGAGAGTCGGTGATTAGACGATTCTCATAAACAAATTTATAGCGCCTTAACGTATTGCGTTCCATAAATTGTGACATCAAAATCTTGTGTCTAGTGCTGTTTGTAAGATAGGAATCGATGGGTAAATATTGTTATAGGTTACATAAGCTAAGAAAATAGAAAATATATCTTACGGTACAAAAATAATATAACACAAATATGGACATAAATCTTTTTAAAATCTGTTTTATTTCTCTTTGTGCTATCATCCTGTATTTTCTCAGACAAGTTTTAATTTTGGAAATGTTAATTTAAAAAATTGCAATTTGAAAGCAATTTTCGAATCTCCAAAATTGACTTTGTAGTGTGTCCCATCGCGCCACTGTGCGTTCGTTTGTTATTACCTCAGAGTTTGTCCGGTCCAATCAGAGGACACGAGGGCGTGTAATGGGCGAGGACACGTCTCTCTCTGAACACGGCTCCTGAAATGAGGACGGCGAACAGGAAGAGACGAGAGGTGAGTTAACATCCGGACAATGCCGGGCTGGGCTGCTCTCGTCACGAGAGAGATTGATTGATATCGACTTATCTGAAGCGGCAACAAGGTCGTCAGGTGGACGGGGTCGAGGTGGACAAGGTCGCCAGGTGGACGTCCTCTCCATCCAAACCTCACTCTGCATGTGTAAATTTATCGAAATATCGTTTTCATTTTAAATGCTGTTAGACGATCGAGAAAATCACGCGAGTTTTTTACTTTCTCCGATATACGACAGAAGAGTAATAGATAATAATAATATATATATATATATATATATATATATATATATATATATATATATATATACATAAAATAAATAATATAATAAAAGGTAATATTAGGATAAGATAATAGATCCTCAAGTGTCATTAGCCATGTGACATTCCTTCCCAACTATCCATAAATATACTGAGTCACGTGAAGAGGAACACATCGGGTAAAGGTGGTGTGCAGTGTGCACCCTATAACAGGGATTCCCACGAAAAATTATTATTATTATTATTATTTGGTACTAAGGTTGATTCCTATTCGACAAAGTTCACCTTTTGCGGTATTCATTCTTCCTTGTAAAAAGATAGGGATGGAGCGAGAGAGAGATGGAGTCAAACAGAGTTAGAGTGGGGTTGGGAGGGGAGGGGAGGGGAGGGTTGGGGAGGGGAGGGGTGAATCACGGGGGGACGCGGCGCCTCCACCAAAGGTAAGAAAATTGTGTGTAACATGTGAGGGAGGATTCATACGTTGTAAGATATTGTTTTAATATCTGTATGTTTCTTTTAATAAAGCTTTTAAGAAAATTCTCTAAATTTTGTTTTTAATTAAATATCATATTTAATTTTAATTAAAATATGTTTTTATAAACATGATATTAGGATGTTTGAATAGTTGGGAGGTAATTTCCGAGGGCTGTTGGTACGACTGCCAGCATTCGCCTTTACATAAAATCTTCAGTCGGGATTGCCGGTGGCCGGAATGAAACATGCGACCTCCCGAATTAGAGTATCGCGTCTTACCGCTGAGCTACCTCTACCGGTAGACTAGCACTGACCGGTGATTCCCATCCCTCACGGCCGTGACGCAGTCCAGCACATCGGTTGTAGAGTATCGCGTCTCACCGCTGAGCTACCTCTACCGGTAGACTAGCACTGACCGGTGATTCCCATCCCTCACGGCCGTGACGCAGTCCAGCACATCGGTTGTAGAGTATCGCGTCTCACCGCTGAGCTACCTCTACCAGTAGACTAGCACTGACCGGTGATTCCCATCCCTCACAGCCGTGACGCAGTCCAGCACATCGGTTGTAGAGTATCGCGTCTCACCGCTGAGCTACCTCTACCAGTAGACTAGCACTGACCGGTGATTCCCATCCCTCACAGCCGTGACGCAGTCCAGCACATCGGTTGTAGAGTATCGCGTCTCACCGCTGAGCTACCTCTACCAGTAGACTAGCACTGACCGGTGATTCCCATCCCTCACGGCCGTGACGCAGTCCAGCACATCGGTTGTAGAGTATCGCGTCTCACCGCTGAGCTACCTCTACCAGTAGACTAGCACTGACCGGTGATTCCCATCCCTCACGGCCGTGACGCAGTCCAGCACATCGGTTGTAGAGTATCGCGTCTCACCGCTGAGCTACCTCTACCGGTAGACTAGCACTGACCGGTGATTCCCATCCCTCACGGCCGTGACGCAGTCCAGCACATCGGTTGTAGAGTATCGCGTCTCACCGCTGAGCTACCTCTACCAGTAGACTAGCACTGACCGGTGATTCCCATCCCTCACGGCCGTGACGCAGTCCAGCACATCGGTTGTAGAGTATCGCGTCTTACCGCTGAGCTACCTCTACCGGTAGACTAGCACTGACCGGTGATTCCCATCCCTCACGGCCGTGACGCAGTCCAGCACATCGGTTGTAGAGTATCGCGTCTCACCGCTGAGCTACCTCTACCGGTAGACTAGCACTGACCGGTGATTCCCATCCCTCACGGCCGTGACGCAGTCCAGCTATTCGGTTGTAGAGTATCGCGTCTCACCGCTGAGCTACCTCTACCAGTAGACTAGCACTGACCGGTGATTCCCATCCCTCACAGCCGTGACGCAGTCCAGCACATCGGTTGTAGAGTATCGCGTCTCACCGCTGAGCTACCTCTACCAGTAGACTAGCACTGACCGGTGATTCCCATCCCTCACGGCCGTGACGCAGTCCAGCACATCGGTTGTAGAGTATCGCGTCTTACCGCTGAGCTACCTCTACCAGTAGACTAGCACTGACCGGTGATTCCCATCCCTCACGGCCGTGACGCAGTCCAGCACATCGGTTGTAGAGTATCGCGTCTCACCGCTGAGCTACCTCTACCGGTAGACTAGCACTGACCGGTGATTCCCATCCCTCACGGCCGTGACGCAGTCCAGCACATCGGTTGTAGAGTATCGCGTCTTACCGCTGAGCTACCTCTACCGGTAGACTAGCACCGACCGGTGATTCCCATCCCTCACGGCCGTGACGCAGTCCAGCACATCGGTTGTAGAGTATCGCGTCTCACCGCTGAGCTACCTCTACCGGTAGACTAGCACTGACCGGTGATTCCCATCCCTCACGGCCGTGACGCAGTCCAGCTATTCGGTTGTTCCCCACAAAAGTTCACTTTATTATAAGTATGTTTCGAGAATACACCTTGAAATCGAAAATCTGAGTCAACAGTGAACTGTGTTTTGATAAGCGCTACAGATAAGAGTGAATGCTATCTTACATTACAGCCAGTATAGCTGTCTATTAAATTGAATATTTTTTACTAATTTTGGATGTAAGCTTGGAAATAACTAGCCTATTACCTATAATGTTATATAAGTTAATATAGGGTTATATTAGTTTTTTTAGTTTAGTTTGGGCTACATAAGTAGGGCTTATCAAATCACATTTGGCTCTTGACTAAGATTTTCGATTTCGAGTAGTTCTCTAGAGTCTTGAAACAAAATGTAAAAATTGAGAATTGTGTGCCGTTTTTACGTCAGATTGACTTCAACACCTACTTGACACTACACCCCTTAACTGAGTGCCATCGTCTAACAGAATCAAAGTGCATCAATGTGTCACATTTACTTCCGTTTCTTCTTTGCAAACTAAAACAAAACACAAAACGGTAACAGCTGTCTATAACCTAGTTCAATTCACTTGTCAGCAGGGCAGCCATGTTAAAATCTAGTCCAGCCAAACCACAGCCGGAGACATACTCCAGGTTTGATAGGTTTTCGATATCTTCACTTCTTCAACACATGGAAGTGGGAAATAGAGTTCTCAACCATTTTTCTAAACCGCGTTGAAAAGTCCCAAATAGAAACCGAGAGAGATTGCTGCGTTATTCGCCCATCTGCAAGTAATCACTGTCTTTTTTGTCAGAGAAGCTTCGTAAGAAAACTCATTTGCATATATCCCGCAGACTTTCCCTCACAACTTCACTTTCAGAACAAAAATCAGTAAGTTTGGGAAATATGTCATAACTACTAGCTTGATAATAACGTTAAAAACATAGTAGGATGCTGGAAATATTTCTGTTCGAAGTTTTACTTCATGTTAACGTTTCAGTAAAACAAATTTCATAAGTTTCTGGGAACAAACCAAAGTTCACTTTTATTCTCGTTTAGATTATTGATAGAAATATGATTTATGATCGATATTAAATCATAACATTTTTAGTAGACGCAACTATTGATTGTCTTCATAAAGGCTCCTTCATAAATTATTTTTCGATAAATAGATGACCCTTTGTTTTTTTGTGTCCCATTTCATAATAATAATAATAAGAGCGAATGCTGGGATGAGTACAAATCGGCCACGACCGTACATAGCATCCACAGTTCGGTTTGGAAAAATAATGTGGACAATGATATATTTAAGTAGTATAGCAAAATGTGGGCATTTGAGAAGCAGAAGAAGAAGAAGAAGAAGAAGAAGATATATTAAGTAGTTCTAAGTAGATTTTAATAAGATAAACACATGAAATACTTGACATTTGTGTCCGTACAACATGTTTATGCCGGTTTTGACCGAGTTTGTATGTATTGCAACAATAAAATAATAATAATAATTTTCATTTCATTTCATTTCATTTCATTTATTTCATTGACACAAAAATACATATACACTCATTTTGGCATAAGACCACCATGAGCACTTTGCTCGCGCGGTGGTTAGCTCACAATGTCATTAAAACAATTATTTATTTGCTGTGCCGCCGCCTAATAACCATATACATATACACACAACTAAAAACTAAAAACTAAAACATTTAAAATGTAAAACTACAAATAGATATTAAAACAACATTTGCATCACTCAATTAAAAAAGTATCTGTTGATTCGATTTGCTTTAAAACATCCCTAGCTTTCATTTTGAAATTACTCAGAGTCATCCTAGCATTAAAGTCAGGCATTAACTTAACCATTATGTTAAACAGAGTTGGCCCTCTATATGACAGTTGATTGCGCGCATTTGACATTACAAACTTTGGGACATTAATTTTATACAATAAAGCTTGTCTTGTAATAGAGGAACTGACCACTGGTTTATATGAACAAGAATTATTAAAAACATACACGATAGTCTTAAAAATATACAAATGTTTCAAAGGTAAAATACATAACATCGAATATAGAAAAGTGGTGGAATCTCCTTTCCGCATATTACAGATAGTTCTAAGTGCAAAGTTCTGTGACGCAATTAATGGGTGTAACTTGCTAGCAGAGGCACCTCCCCAGTGCACAATTCCATATTGCAGGTTACTCTGATACAACGCAAAATACAACTGCCGCAACACCTCTACTGGCATAAATTTCCTCATGTGATAAAATAACAGTATTATAGGCCTGATTTTTGACTGCAAATAATTGATGTGATCGTACCAATGTAACGCCGAGTCAATGAATACCCCCAGGTATTTAATGGATTCGCACCTTTCAATCTCATTACAATTACAGATAGCAGCTGTACAGTCTGGGAAGTGATATTTTATTGTCAAATTAGGTATTGCCAGATCCTCTTTAAAACGGAAAATTATGAACTTGGTTTTTAAATATTTAGAACAAGTTTATTGAGACCAAAGAAGACGGACAACACACGCATGTCTTCATTTATAAGGGCTTCAAGTATACTGTACGATATTGCGGAAAGAGCCAGTGCTGAGTCATCGGCGAAAATTGTGACTTTAGAATATAGTGGCAAGTAAGAGAGTTCGTTTATAAAAATTAGAAAAATTACAGGACCTAGAACTGATCCTTGTGGTACACCATGAGTCACAATCTTCGTCGAGCTACACACCCCTTTGATCATTACCCTTTGCACTCTATTCGACAAATAAGAACTAAACCACTTTCCCATAACACCTCTGATACCGCAATGATAAAGCTTGTCCAAAACAAGTGTATGGGACACCATGTCAAACGCTTTGGCTAGATCTAAATATACAGCTAAAGTTTTATGTCCCTTTTCCAATGACGCTGTTATAAATCGCACATGGTTATCAATAGCCATATCGCAATTTCTATTAGGTAAAAATCCAAATTGATCAGGAGAAAAAAAGTTAACAGATGTTAAAAAATGCATGACTCTATTCTTTACACAAATTTCTAAAATTTTTGATACTGTAGGAAGAACAGATATCGGACGGTAATTGTTTACTTCAGCCTTACTTCCTGATTTAAATATCGGAGTTATTAGTGCTTCTTTCAATACATCCGGTACACAGCCTTGCATAATAGATAAGTTAAACAAATGCTTTAAGATAGGAACAAATACATCAATGTTATTCTTAACCATACACACATTGAGTTTATCGACGCCTGCACTCTTTTTAGATTCCATATTACGTATAATCTCAACTAACTCGCTTTCTGTAATCTCATCACAGCGCAAAGTCTTATCTACCCATCTTGCAGAAGCAACTTTAGGGTTATGGCCCACATCCTGCACTTGCCGATTGCTTTTAACCAAAACATTACTTGCGACGTTAACAAAAAAATTGTTGAAATGTTCAGCCACCAACTGTGGATGATCATCAGCAGAGACACTCTTACCGCTTATAGTTATGTTACGCACTTCATCCTTATCGTTACATTTTAGTATTTTGTTTGCAACTTGCCAAAAATTAGTACCTTTTTGCTTAGCTTTTATCAACTCATCAGAATATATCGCATTTCAAAGGGAAAAAGCTGTAATCAACCAACAATTTTCACGGCATTGAGATCTACGGTATTTGTTTAGTATCACTGATCGCGCTTCTTACTCACTTTTTCCAATGAAAAACGCCAAAGTCTTGTTTAAAGTGTTATTTTCATTGAACAATGTTTAATTGTCTTTCTTTTGATGCTTATTATAATATTGTAGTTAGTATTTAAGAGTAATAAATGATTGTTTGAAGTTTTTATATGAAAAGTCGATGTCTTCCTTGTTTCCTGCTTGTGTCCGGTGCAGTGCTACCAATTGCAAACTATCCAAAACCACCCCCTAACCTCGGGCAAAGTCACTTTCGGGCGCAAGAGGTAGGGTTTTTTCATGTACATACGTTGGTAGACTACACTTTATGTGTGCTCCGAACAGCTGCGCCCTCGCACGTCCGCCATATTGCCATATTTAATGTGATTGTGTTGTCAAATCGATGCAACTTCAAAACGATAATTTAATATGAAAGAAGAGACTATTTGTATTAAAAATCACTGAAGCTTACAGATAAATCATGAAATAACAATAATATACTGCGCATATGATGAATATAGCAAAGGAATACAGAAAAAAAGTGAGTACCAAACGCGATCAGTGATACTAAACAATTACCAGATCTACGAGTGATTTACTACAAGAAGACATAAAGGGAAGTACCAGTATCCATTACTTTGTATATAAATAGAAGTTTAATTTTGTAGGCTTACATTTTAGTCCAGGGCCTTGCTTGAGAAACATACGAACAGTTGAATTTAGTGTTGATTTTGACAGATTGAAGCTAGATCTGGACACGTCAAGGTCTTGTACTTATAATTTGATTCGATAATATTGTAACTAGATATATGTTTTACGGTTGTATGTAAGCACTTTTTATTTGTTTCTAGAATTAAGAAGATTTCGTCTTCAAAATCTGTGAAATTTGAAACTGTCATTCAACTCCAACTCAGCGCCTTGTAATTGCGTGTGTTATTTATTGACGGGGCACGGCCAAGTTGCGAGTGTAAAGAAAAGTGTGACATTAAGTGCTTTGATTTCTTTGAAAAACAATATTAACTTTCTGTGACAAAGAACTTAGTTTGACAGGACAATGAACTTTGACATTTAGTAAATAAACAAACAGATTATGGATGCTTCTGATGTATTATCGCAACAGACCACCAAATCTGGAAGAGAGAGGCAGCGTATCAAATGGACAGATAATATGAACATTTGTGTGATGCGCAACTACTATAGAATTACGTTATTAGAAACTAGATTAGTTGGATATCGACAAGAACTGCACCGAGCGTTTACACGTGAATACCCATTAGTAGATGTAACCGAACAAAGAGTAGCAGACCAAAGGAGAATAATTGTAAGTAATGGTATGCTACCATTTAATCTATTGAACGTAATAAGACATGAAGTAGAGGAAGAACTACAAATAGATCAAGAAAATAAAGAGGATTTGGCGAACGAGGAGCACATCATGGAAGCATCAAGAAACGATGACCATCTACGACAAGAATTAATGGAACAAGTAGATCTACCAGAAGGCCAGAACACACAAGAGGTACATCACCAACATCCACCTATTAATAACATTGAACAAGAAGAGAATACAAGAGGAAACACACAAGAAATAGACGAGTTAAAGAACATATTACATTTAGCTTTTGAAAATGCTTTGTCAGAATTTGCACATATAGAACCGAACAAGAGACCTAGAATTCCTAAACCTAAACAGTCTAAGCAAATGGACATAGTAATGCACGTAATGAACGCACATATATTGTTAGATTACGCGAAGAAAGAATTGTCGTTTGAGGAAGTGCATGCAGCAATATATTGTGGAGCCGTAGCAGTGGTCAGACAATTAGGATTAAAAATAAAGTTGGTACATTCTCAGAACATAAAAACAAATAAGACTCCAAAATGGGAACGAAGATTAGTCAAACGCATCAACGAGTTAAGGAGAGATATTGGGAGATTAGAACAATTCAGGATGGGTAATAGATCTAAAAAGATATTACAATATTGCCAACACATATTTGAAAGGTTTAAAATCCATACTATACATGAAACACCGAACGAGGCTACAAACGAATATTTGGATACTCTAAAGCAAAAAGTAAGTGCATTAGCCAAAAGACTACGAAGATATAAAGAGTGTAGTGATAGAAAAGAACAAAACGAAATGTTTAAAGAAAAAGAAAAAGAATTCTATCAGCAAATTAACAATAAAGAAGAAATAGTAGGCAATGGTATACCATCGAAGACAGAGATTGAGCAGTTTTGGGGTGGGATATGGAGTAACCCATTAATGCACAATCACAATGCAACATGGATTCAAGATGAAATTGAGGCAATGAGTGATATCGAAGAAATGACATTTGATGGCATCAGTGTAAATGATATAAAATCAACGATACGAAATACTCATAATTGGAAAGCACCCGGTAACGATAACATTCAAAATTTTTGGTACAAGAAGTTTTCAAACATGCACACCCAGATTGCTAAATGTCTTAATGAATTTATATTAGGAGACAAGGATTTACCAGATTTCTTTACTGAAGGAATAACATTTCTTAAACCAAAAGATAATGACACCAAAAATCCAAGTAAATATAGACCAATTACATGCTTACCTACTATTTACAAAATCTTGACATCGTGCATAACAAATAAAATATATAGTCACTGCGAAGAACACAATATATTAGCTGAAGAACAAAAGGGATGTCGTAAATTGTCGCAAGGGTGTAAGGAACAATTAATTATCGATTCTGTTGTAATGAACCAAGCTTTCAACAAGAAGAGAAACATTCACGTTAGCTATATTGATTACAAGAAAGCGTATGATTCGTCACCACATTCGTGGCTAATACAAATACTGGAAATTTATAAAGTAAACCCATTGATAGTAAACTTTTTGCGGACAGCGATGACGAGTTGGAAAACAACATTAAAGTTAAACGTAGGCAAAGAGCAGATATGTACTGACCCAGTTAACATCCGACGAGGTATTTTTCAAGGTGACTCGTTTAGTGCGTTATGGTTTTGTCTTTCATTAAATCCATTATCTCATATACTAAACAAATCTACACATGGTTTCAAGATAAAGGACGGTAATACGGTTTGCCACACACTTTCACATCTATTCTACATGGACGATCTCAAGCTATATGCTTTAAATGCGACACACATGACGAAACTTCTTAACTCAACGTTAGAATTCAGTAGAGATATATGTATGGATTTTGGAATTGATAAATGTAAGTCACTTCATGTCATCAAAGGAAAGATTACGAAATTAGAAGAGTTTGAAATTGACGAAGACAACCGGATTGGAGTAATGGACGAAGAAGATATATACAAATATCTAGGATTTGCGCAGGCTAAACGAATTGATCATAAACTGATGAAAAGTAAACTAATTTCTGCATACAAGAAACGAATAGGATCCATTTTAAAAACACAATTGAATGGTAAAAACAAGATCAAAGCAATTAACACTTATGCTATACCGGTACTAACATATTCATTTGGAATTATTAACTGGACACAGACAGAACTTCATGCCCTAGAAATTCTCACCCGCACAACATTCACCAAATACAGAAAACATCACCCTAAGTCAGCAATAGAACGAGTGACTCTACCTAGAGAAAAAGGGGGAAGAGGCTTGATTGATTTAAACAATTTATATTATAAACAAATTGAAATTCTGAGAAAGTACTTTTATACAAAATGTCCACATTCACAACTTCATAGAGCTATAGTATCGGCAGACAAGTCGCTTTCTCCCCTCAATTTAAATGACGGAAATTTAAACTTGCTTCAAAAACTAAATTCTGACACAGCAAAAGAGATCAGAATATCAGAAAAGACGTTACATAGCAGACATTATAAAGAACTTCTTAAGGATAGCGTCGATAGGGTAGCATCGAACAAATGGTTAACGTCCGGGGACATTTTCAGCGAAACAGAGGGATTTATGATCGCTATTCAAGATAAAGTAATCAAGACTAACAATTACAAAAAATTCATACTGAAAGACGTCACAGTGGAAGATAAATGTAGAAAATGTAATTTGAACGGCGAAACAATTGAACATATCGTATCTGGGTGCAAAATGCTTTGTCAAACAGATTATCTTCATAGGCATAACCAAGTTGCAAACATTGTACATCACAAATTAGCCATAACGTATAAACTTATAAACACAACCACTGCGTATTACAAATACAAGCCTGAAAAGGTATTAGATAGTAAAGACTACAAATTATATTACGACCGGGCAGTTATAACGGACCAAACCATACATCACAATAGACCGAATATTATATTTATTGACAAGAAGAAACAAGAAACGATTCTAATTGATGTTGCTGTCCCTTAATGCCACAATGTAGAGACAACTTGGCGGGAAAAGATAAACCTATATAAGGAGTTATCTATTGAAATAAAAAGGTTATGGAAGCAGAATAATGTTACTATTGTACCGTTAATTATAACAGCAAATGGTATTGTTCCACGTAAACTCCATGACAGTATTAAAATAATTGGTCTCCAACCGAACATATACATCGAGATGCAAAAAGCAATAATTTTGAACACGTGTAGGACAGTGCGAAAATGTTTGAACTAAGAAGAATGAAGACTTCAAGAAGTTCTCCATCCCGATGGTGGTTTTTGCTCGGGTTATTGTATTATTCTAGCTTTTGATATACAAAGTATCTAGGATAGCATAGGCCTTCCCTAGGCCTAGGACGTACCCAATTTGGATGTTTTTGTTTGAATGTTTTTGTTTGCCTTTTGATTGCCTGTTTGACATTATGTCAACAAACACGAAACTCCCGCCGTCTGAACTCTGAAGCATTCTTTTATTCAGATGACGATCGGGAAATCTGTGACGTCACCGAGCACGCTCGGTCACATTTTCAGAGCCATATTTTGAAGAACACTGTCACTGCCTTCTGTATGTATAATGTGCAAGCAGAGTACAAGTTATCCAGTAGGCATTGGCTAAACAATAGGGAAGTCTCATCAAAAATAAATATTCCTCAAAGCACCTAAAAATGGAAGATCAGTATCTAAAAATACGGCGGTATAATGTTTATATCTAAGAAGCGTATATTTCCAATTCTATAAGCATTTTAAGTTTGAAATTTGGAACTTCCCGTTCCGTAATTGAAAAACGGCTCTTGACGTCATAACTCATGTAAACAACTGCCTCCTTGAAGTATTCTTATATCAACGATATTATTTGGACATTTTACAATATCTAGGATGCAGTGACTTTACAACAATGCCTTTTATACCACTGTTTTCTTCAGAAAATACATTTTGATACAGTATTAACCAAAACGAGTTTAAAATAATGCAATTATTTAACATTGTTAATTAATGATGAGCAGTGTTCATTTACTAACTAGAAATAAACTTTGGTTCAGTTAAAGTCTTATGAGAGCAATAATCTGCTAGAGGGTGGGATTTCAGTACCGGTACTATTTGTATGATATAAATTATTGTTTACTGAGATATGACGCCAGAACCTTTCAATCACGAGCAAGATGGCGCAGGTCCGTTTCTGAGCGTGTTTTGACAGCAATATCTTTGACTTGCTGTTATAGTCTGGTTACCGAATGAAATGCGTTACGTAATTTTCGGTCAAGTATTTCCGGTTGACTGTGTGTTCATACGCCACACAACCAAAGATGGCTGCTCTCAGGAACGAAGAAGAACATAACCTATAACCATCTAGGCTAAGCCTAGTTGAGTACACTAGCCGTCACTAAACATTGGAGATTTTATTGCCAGCCTTACCTTTACGTGTGAATTGTGTTCTGTTATCCAGTTGATGTTGAAATAAGTGGACATAACACTAGAATATCAGATATACGAATGGACCATATCAACATTGAGCACGAGGGTTGGCTACCGGCTAACGTCCGGTCTTGGGACTACTTTCACGGGGAAACTTCAGTGTTGACTTTTGACAAAAACAAATTTCACTTGGCGTTTGAGATCATGTTTCGTTTAGCACTAACTAAAAATTTAAAAGTTGTGAAATAATATATAATACAATATGCAAAATACAATGCTTTCGCAAACACCAAGTTTTGAGAAAACTGGTTGAATGGAAAATTATTAAACAATCTGGTTCTAATATTGCAACGTTGGTTGCATTGCTTGCACAATCCGACAACTTCACAGGGCCGAATTTCGATGTTAAACGACCGTTTGCGTGCATCTGGTGGGTATGTTAAGTTGTCAGCTTGACTATTACATAACGATATTCTTTTGGTAACCAGACTTAAAAGCAATGTTAATGCACCTTTCGAGCCGAAAACAATTAGTTGCCGTTTATTTTACCTTGAGGTAACCAGTAAGCAAATAAAAAAAATGCGTGAGCCTTCCCTATTAACTGTATATATCTTTGACATTTTATTACCAATCTGAGATATTCTTCGTTCAATATCTTTTATATTTGCCATTAACAGGATGCAATTGCATACAAATGGGATTTAAATGTTTATCTTGTTTCACATCATTACTGAAACTATCTGTAAATCTGCCCGTCTGGGCCCGGGAAAGAGTAGGCCCAGAGTGACTCTGCTAGTCGTCAGAGGCGACAAAAGGAGACCCTGTCCCCCCCCCCCCCCCACTGTCCCACTGAATATTTTTCCTTCCACTTGGTCCTGCCCTCCCTTGCTGGACTCCCGTATGACGACCCACGCGACGTAGGCCTACACTGGATCTGATTCGGATGTGGCTTTATTCTTCATGGTCATCTTTCTCATCTTCATTATCACCCGCTCATCGTCTCGATTAGTTATTGTTGCACGAATATGAGACGTTTTGCCCCATTAATCAATCAATCAATCTGTAAATCGGCGTATAAAGCATCACATTATCAATAAAACATTTCACTCTTCATGCAGTGCATTTTGCAGTTAAACGTTGGTGTTAGTGTCGTTCAACTGAACTTGGCCAAAGTTGATCTTGGTGAAATTGGCCCTAAGAGCTTTTGCTGACAGCTGTGTTAGCTCAGTTAAAACTTGAAACTATATTGTTTGTTATGCCGAGTACATGGTTATCGTAACAGCCACCGAGAAACAGTACACTTTCCCCATATTATTAGCACGCTGTGCTAGGCATTGGAACTGTAAGGGGATGCTAAGCTTATGCAACACCCCCACCATGGGGATGAAGGAAGAGTTACCGTTTAACAATAAACTGTTGTTGTCCCTTTCTTAGCCTACAAAGTGCCTAATGCGCATGGCGGCCATACTGGAGGGTACTGGAGGTTGGTTATTGGTAGCTTATTGTTACAATGTTTCGGCTGGCATCTGATTGATGGTCAACTGTTCTCTAACTAAAAACTCTTATTTTTGTGGTTTACAATGAATGGCAATGCCACACGTAATCATCCCCGTAAACTTTATAGCGGACCAGCAGTTGCCCGTTGTCGCTACATTCACGTAGATTTGTAGGATTTTGTACAATTATTATTGTTATTATTATTATTTTTGTACAATCGAGTCGGTTTTACTCTGTGACTGTAAAATAAAGTATTCTAGTTTTATCTCTGAAGATGGGCGGTGTAACCTGCCCGAAACGTCAGCGTTTTAGCTACAGTCGACGCGGCTACACCCGAAAGCCAAGTTTAATTTATTGTTATTGATTTTTTTTTAAGTGTAGTGTCATAAAACAATTCTATAGCCACCATAAACACATCCTGTTCTTAGCAATGTATGGTTAGTGATGTATGAGGCTATAGCAATGTTGTAATAAACGATATCCCTGGCTAATATGAGCCAGGCAAGTAGGTGTAGGATGTGGATGTATTTTATTGCAGCTGTTGGATTACATGTAGATGTCGTAACGAGTACGGACATCGTAATATAACCACAGGGCTAAGCAAAGTAACATGGCCGGTGCTTCGTGCTGGCAAATAACACTGTTCACTATGGTTGAAACGTGTATAACGCGATGAATTATTAACGTACTTGTGTACTTGTGAGAAGTGGGGCTAACAACCACTGTTACCGTCAAAAAGAGTTGAGACTACGTACACGATCGATGCGTAATCATATACCCCTACGGCACAACCGACATCGATTGAAGACTTGGTTTAGGAACGACGTAATTTCTTCTGACAGTCACAGTGTATCCACGCAGGTGTGTTGCGTGAGCTCCGTCTCAAGGCGTAATATCTTTATGGTATGGTATTATTGTTATTCTTATTATTATTATTGTTTCTTTATGGCTTTACATATATCTTCATGATTATGTCTTACTCGTCAAACAACGACAGATGTACCGCACATGGAGTGTACTTTACAGGGGTGGGCTGGCCACCGGCCTCGGTTCGGCTCTGGGTTAGGGTTGCCACAAAAACAAACTCAAGCTGGAGGGACAAATTATTTCAGGCAAAAAAAAAGCGAAAGCGAGGAAAAAACGCTTTTAGAGAGCGTTCTGAGCATTTCAAAAAAAAAAAAAAAAACGAATTCAATTCGTTTTTGTAGTGCAAAACCCAGAAAACCACTAAAGAAAATTGGAACACGGACGAGAATTATTTGATAATAAGTTTTGTGGCTTTGAAAGTTGAGAATATCCTTAAAAATGTATACACAATAATTAAGCGAGCGAAGCGAGCGTCTCCATTAGACCCTTACTGCACTTCGTTTTTGTTTTTTTGTTTTATTATATCTGTCGATAGCGGTCGAACGGAAAGTCCGAACAACTTGAAATTTAGACCATCCACAAGCCTAGATGTGGATTGAAGGTGTATAGTTTTGTAGAAAAGTCGTTCAAAAAGTTACAAAGTTACGCCATAGTTACTGTAAAATATTTTTCTGAAACAAAATGGCGGTAAATTTCAGATAGCAATATTTTTATAACGATATTTCCGGTCTCGAATATATTCACTTTTTTGGAGATCTAATACGAATTGGCAAAGTAACACTAGAAAAACCCTCTGTATGACGCGTTGATAAGCGAGCGCGTCCATATCTACGAACTATGTGGCGAAAAGTACTCAAAGCTAATAAAAACAACAATTAACAACAATTCAAAAATGCGCATTGCAAAAGATGTTCTAATTAAGCGAGCGAAGCGAGCGTCTCCACTAGACTCTTATGGCACTTCGTTCTGAATTCTTTTTGATTTTTATGTCTGTCGATAGCGGCCGAACGGAAAGTCCGATCAACTTGAAATTTGAACCATCTACAAGCCTCGATGTGGATTGAAGGTGTATAGTTTTAAGGTTAAATCGTTTGAAAAGTTACAAAGTTACACCATAGTGACCATACTGCAAAATATTTTTCTGAAAAAAAATGGCGGCAAAATGAGAGATAGTTATATTTCTCTAAAGATTTTTCCGGTCACGAATATGTTTACTTTATGGTGATTTGATAAATATTGGCAAAGTTACACAAACGTTACTCGAAAATATATTTCTGAAACACAGTAACATCAAAAAGTGAGGTGGCTATCTTATAGTAAATTTTTGTCCGGTCACGAATATACTAATGTAAACGCAATTTGATACGTATTAAAGGCATAAATTACATTTCAAATGCTGTCCATAACTGTTAGTAGCGGTGGCGGACCGTGTTGAAAACATGACGACAAAAATTCTTAGCAACGCACATTGCACTGCATCCAACACTGTCTGGAAGTAAAATAGCTATGGAAATTAGAAAAAATTTTGCAATGCGCATTCTTGAATTGTTGTTAATTGTTGTTTGTATTAGCATTCAAACTTTTCGCCAGAAAGTTCGCAGATATTGACGCGCTCGCTTATCAACGTGTCAAACAGAGCGTTTTCCTAGTTTTTATAGCTTTTATACTTTCCGACATTTTTTGAATGCAGGGCAATGTTCGTTGCTAAGAATTTTCGTTGTCATTCCGTCTAGTGTTTTATACATGGTCTGCCACTGTTACTTACAGGTATTGACAGCATAAAACTGTAATTTCCTGCTCTAATACGCATCAAATCTCGTTCAAATTAGTATATTCGTGACCGGACAAAAATTAACTATAATATAGCAACCTCACATGTTGCTGTTATTGTATTTCAAAAAAAAAATTCTAGTAACTTTTGTGAAACTTTTCCAATACTTATAAGATCGCCATAACAAAAACATATTCGAGACCGAAAATATCTTTGTAAAAATAAGGCTATCTTACATCTGGCCGCCATTTTGTTTCAGAAAAATATTTTACAGTAACTATTAAGTAACTTTGTAACTTTCAATACTTTTTTGCCACAAAACTATACACCTTAAATCCACATTGAGGCTTCTGGATGGTCCAATTTCAAGTTGATCGGATTTTCCGTTCGACTGCTATCGACAGACATAAAAACAAAAAAAACAAAAAAAAACAGAACGAAAAGCCATAAACATCTAATGGAAACGCTCGCTTCGCTCGCTTAACAAAAGTTACTCTAAAATATTTTTCTGAAACACAGTAACAGCAAAATGGGAGGTGGCCGTACTAGGAAAACGCCATGTTTGACGCGTTAATCAGCGAGCGCGTCCTTATCTACGAACTTTCTCGCGAAAGTTTTCAAAGCTTAAAAAAACAACAATTAACAACCATACAAGACTGCGCATTGCAAACATGTTTCTAATTTTTATAGCTATTATACTTCCCGACATTGTTGGACGTGGTACAGTGTGCGTTGCTAAGATTTTTCGGTGTCATTTAGGTTGGAATTCATAGTCGGCCCCTACACCTAGGGGCACCCATTGTTGCTATGGATTTGTTTTGTTTATGGGAAATAACATGGAAACAACTGTTACCTTAGTAACAATGGGCGCCCCTAGGTGTAGGGGCCGACTATGAATTCCAACCTTAGTCTAGTATTTTCGACACGGTCCGCCACCGTTACTAACACTTATTGAAGCAATAGAAAGCTAATTTCTGTCTCTAATACGTATTGGATTGCGTTTAAATTAGTATATTTATTCGTGACCAAACAAAAATTTACTATAATAATGGCAATCACATTTTGCCATTACTGTGTTTCAGAAAAAGATTTTCGAGTAATTTTTGTGTTACTTTGCAAATACTTATCAAATCGCCATAAAATGAACATATTCGAAACTGGAAAACTTTTTATAAAAATATGGCTATTTCAGATTTTGCCGCCATTGAGTTTTCAACAAATATTTTCCAGTAACTATTGTGGTACTTTGTAACTTTTCGAACTATTTTGCCTTAAAACTATACACCCTCAATCAACATTGAGGCTTGTATCAACCGCTATCGACAGACATAAAAGAAAGAACGAGCTGCCATAAAGGTCTTATAGAGACGCTCGCTTCGCTCGCTTAATTATAGTAAATTTTTGTCCGGTCACGAATATAATAATTTAAACGCGATCTGATACGTATTATAGGCAGAAATTATTTTTCTATGCTGTCAATAACTGTTTTTAACGGTGGCGGAGCGTGTTGAAAACACTAGATGGAAAGACATCGAAAATTCTTAGCAACGCACATTGTCCTGCATTTAACAATGTCGGGAAGTATAAAAGCAATGGAAATTAGAAAAAAATTTGCAATGCGCATTCTTAAATTCACAAATATCAACGTTGTTTTTATTAGCTTTGAGAACTTTTCGCCACAAAGTTCGTAGAATATGGACGCGCTCGCTTATTAACGCGTCATACAGAGCGTTTTCCCAGTAGGTAATTCAATAACAGTTTGTTATATTCTTGACACGAGCACTTTCTGAACTGCAGATACCTGATATTGTTCATTAGACGTCGTAATATTTTGTACCGCTTGGTGTATCGGCAAGTCGCGGAACTTGAAATTGAATATCGGGACTGTTCCGCCAAAAGAGGGACGTATGGCAAGCCTATCTGGGCGCTGAGGGGAGAGGGGAAGTGTGATCTCATGCAACATACTGGCAAGGCAAGACATATGAACATTAACGTTTACATCTACAAGTACAAGGAGCTACAAGTCAAGACATATGAACATCAATTTAAAATACTATTCTTTTAAGATAAATCAACTATGTAAAGCGTAATTATTATAGGCCTAGGGATAGGGGGGGGGGGGGGCCGGGGGCTTAGTATCGTACACGAAAGATTGTTGCAATAGATAGTAGTGTCATCAACACAAATATCAAAAGGGCTAAAACGCATGGGGGGGGGGGGGGGTCTTAAAATGTATTTCTAGTTTGACGCTCGCTTTTCTTCAGCTCCAAACATCTAAATAGATGTATCAACTCTGTGTCAGATAACCCCCGACCCTGCCTGGTGACGTTCTGGTTCATCTGGTGTCCATTTTGTTTCACTGGATCAAAAAATATAACCATGCCCACCGTTGAAGCTCCAGTGTTGGCTGAACAAAATGCCTCCCGATCGTTCTTGGATCAATGCAGACAAATGATGTACTGGCAAGGTAAGTGAACATTCAAACACTAAAGTTATGATTAAAATTATAATAATAATTAGAAATATCAAACGATTTAATTATTATAATCGATAATCCTATTCACTTTCACCTCTTTAATTGATTATTTGTCGATTTTAATCGTTTTGTAAAATGCCGGTAAAGTAGCAAATTTCTTTCAAACTTCGGTATGGTTTCGGCTAGTTTGAATCGCCCGCGCAAGCCACTGGCAGACTACGGCATATGGGTCGAAACACTCATTCGACTTCTTTTCGACTTTCGACATATTTTAGGCCACGGAGCTTTTTCGTTTCCTTCTGTCCAAGATTTCGATGATAATGACGATAATTTCTGTCCTAATAAGGTCTCAAGGGCTTTAGTTATCCACTTTCCGCTTTTTTTTTTTTAACAATAAGTAATTATGTATGCTGAATACGCGTCGCAAAACTATTTCTTAAGTGCAGCGTAATTAAAATATATGTGATGTGAACTAAAATTCATAGCGACTTTTCTAACCTTATGCGGGGTTTACATAAAATGACTAGTGATTGTATTGACTAACCCCCGTGATTAAGCCACAGGCTTCTTCCATTGGCTAAGAGTGAGAATACTGCGCTCTGATAGGCTGTGACTAAGGTTTGTCTTGACTTGACCAAGGAATTGAATTATGCTCAATTCCTTAGTCAAGTCAAGACATTAGACAAACCTTATTCACAGCCAATCAGAGTACAGTATTCTCCCTCCTCCTGTGCCTAAGGTTTGTCTTGACTTGACCAGGAAATTGAAATATGTTCAATTCCTTAGTCAAGTCAAGACAAACCTTAGTTACAGCCAATCAGAGCGCAGTATTCTCCCTCCCAGCCAATGAAGGAAGCCTGTGGATTAATCACGGAGGCTAGACACTAATCACTAGTTATTTATGTAAACGGCCCTTTACTTCTCTTATAATTTGTGAACACACACACAACTCGTATTTTTATAAATCATAGGCGTCGAATGCTGGGTCTAGGTTAGGCGACTAGACCTAGCTATTCAAAATATGACTAAAAATTCGGCTCAAATTATGACGCAAAGTTATGCTGTTGCTGTTCCTAGGCCTAGGAACTGTACCATATTATACTAGCATTTTCTTCTAGGCTAGTATAGCATCGTCTATTTCTGGCATTATCTCTCCTAGCATTATCAAAATGATTCTGAAACCATGATGCAGAATGATGCTGTTTATGTCCCTAGGCCAAGTCAGTTCTAGCATCGCAATAGCGAGCGCTAACACTCGCGCTCGAGTAGGCAACGGATCTTGAGAACTAAATGTAAAAAAGCGCGAAAATTTAAAACCGATTTTTTTTTAAATCTAGTAATCGTTTTCGATTAATAATCGATTTAATCGTAATTGTTGACACCCCTTAAATTATTAATAATATTAATAAAAGTAATAATGAAAGTAATAATAAAAGAATAATAAAAGTAATAATAATAATAATAATAACAATAATAAAAATAATTAAGCGAGCAAAGCGAGCGTCTCCATAAGACCTTTATGGCACTTCGTTCTGTTTTTTTTTTTTTTTTTTTTTTTTTTTTTTTATCTCTGTCGATAGCGGTCGAACGGAAAGTCCGATCAACTTGAAATTTGGACCACCCACAAGCCTCGATGTGGATTGAAGTTGTATAGTTTTAAGGCCAAATCGTTTGAAAAGTTAAAAAGTTACACTAAGTTACTGCAAAATATTTTTCTGAAACAAAATGGCGGCAAAATATGAGATAACCATATTTTTGCTAAGCTTTTTTCCGGTCACGACTATGTTCATTTTATGGCGATCTGATAAATATTGGCAAAGTTACACAAAAGTTAATCGAAAACATTTTTCTGAAACACAGTAACAGCAAAATGTGAGGTTGCTATATTTTATTAAAATTTCGTCCGGTCACGAATATACTAATTTAAAAGCAATCGGATACGTATTAGAGGCAGAAATTACATTTCTATTGGCCCCTCAAAATAGACTTGACGCATTCTGGTGGCAAGAAAATAAACTACTATAATGATGAGTTTATCTGTCAATTGTTCATTGTTGCTTTATTGTTAAATCATCAATGGCGCAGATAAGGGTGTTGCTTAGCAGCGCTATCTATGTGTTAGGTTGAGTCTCCAATTGCTGTCAATAACTGTTAGTAACGGTGGCGGACCGCGGCGAAAACACTAGACAGAATGACAACGAAAATTGTTAGCAACGCACATTGCATTGCATTCAACAATGTCAGGAAGTATTAAAGCCATGGAAATTAGACAAATTTTTGCAATGCGCATTCTTGAATTGTTGTTTATTGTTCTTTTTATTAGCTTTGAGATCTTTTCGCCAGAAAGTTCGTAGATATGGACGCGCTCGCTATCAACGCGTCAAACAGAGCGTTTTCCTAGTATTATTAATAATAATAATAATAATAATAAATATAATGATAATAATGATAAAAATAATAATAATAATAATAATAATAATAATAATAATAATAATAATAATAATAATAATAATAATAATAATAATAATAAAAATAATGATAATATTGTCATGTAGCCAATGACGGGATCTTTATTGTAGATTTGCCACAGATAATGAACACAAGATAACACTCCAATAATTATCAACGAACCCACGCTGTGTCCCCGTGATCCATTCTCAGCAGTCGGCGCGTCTCGTTTTCGTGTGTCTCGAGCTCTCTTTCATCTCCCAACCCGTTGCCATAGACCGAGAAATAACACTGATAATAATAAATAAAAAACACAAACCACACGACCAAGACCCCTAGATCGATATCAACGAAACAATGATCGATAACAACAATCGTTTCATGACATCTTCCCCCCTTGGGACAAAAATCGCCCTCGATTTTTTTTTTCGTGTCTGGTTTGCAACTACAACAATACAATATTGCCACATTGTAGGCGATAAGTTCCTGGAGATTGAAATTAACTCGTCGAAACACTCCGTAACGTAGAAATTTCGCAAATGCCAAATGTAGCAATTTGGTCGATCGGCGGTCAATACACATGTGACAGGTGGTTGAACTGGCCGTACGCATAACGCAAAGCATTCAGAATGTGTAAACACCCCTACTACAGATCAAAAACCACCTCGTCCATGTGATGACCCGATCCACTCTTCAACACTTATCGCTTGAAAAATAAAAACAATTCTTAATCTTGCCAGGGTTGCTGCCATTCCGCCGGATCATAATACTTTTTGAGACGGGAAACATGTATGACATCAGTCATTATTTTTTTCTTCTTGTTCATCTTAACTTCGTACGTCAAATCCGATAATTTGGTCACAATTTTATACGGTCCAAGCCAACAATGCTGAAATTTATCAACCTGGCCCACTTTACGAATAGGAAAGAACACCTTGACATAATCTCCAACCTCATAGTCAACCTGACGATGGCCAGCGTCATAGTATTTTTTCTGTCTCTCTTGTTCCTTCTTGATAACGTCAAGCACGATCGTGCGAGCCTCACGAACTTGTTGCAATCGCTCCTCCGTTGTTTCACCCAGCTCCAAATCCGGCTGTAATCCTGCATCGATAGGAAGTGTTGGTTCCCGACCATATAACAAGTAAAACGGCGTGTACTTTGTCGTCGCTTGTAGGAATACACTTACAACCATAACCCAGCGTGTCAGCGCCCGACATGTCAGCGCCCGACATGTCAGCGCCCAACATGTCAGCGCCCAACATGTCAGCGCCCAACATGTCAGCGCCCAACATGTCAGCGCCCAACATGTCAGCGCCCAACATGTCAGCGCCCAACATGTCAGCGCCAACACCAAAGTGATGCAGTACGAAGGAGGCGATGACGACAAGGAAGGCGATCGCAACGCCCGCAAACAGTCTCGTCCTTATCGCGTCGCCCGATCGAGTTGAGAGTAAACACTCTTCCGAGTAGTCTGCCTCGAGCAGTTGGGGGTCCTCCTTGTAGAAGTCTGACGCGTCTGCCTGAACCTCCAGGTCCTTCTGTACGTCTGCCTCGCTGACCTTGAGGTCAAGCAGCTCGTGCAGAGAGACGAGAGCCTCCGAGGGACCCTCGCCCGGGAACAAGTAGTCCGACAGCGTCATTCTACAGTGGGGGAGCGTCACGAGCACTCGCCGCGAAGCACGATCGTCTGGGACCGGAAACATGTGCTAGACATCCCTTAGACCGTAAGCCAACAACTAACGTTCAAACTCATCGTGGTTAAAACCTACCCGGCGCCTCCACCATATCTGTCATGTAGCCAATGACGGGATCTTTGTACGTAGGTTTTCTTTATTATAAATTCGCCACAGATAAGACACTAGATAATCCACACAATAAATGTACACGAACCCACGCTGTGTCCCCGTGATCCCCTCTCTCCTGTCGGCGCGTCTCGTTTTCGTGTGTCTGGAGCTCTCTTTCATCTCCCAACCCGTTGCCATAGACAGACAAATAACACTGATAATAATAAATAAAAAACACAAACCACACGACCAAGACCCCTAGATCGATATCAACGAAACAATGATCGATAACAACAATCGTTTCATGACAATATAATAATAATAATAATAATCATAATAATAATAATAAAAATAATGATAATAGTAATAATAATAATAATAATAGTAGTAATAATAATAATAATAATAATAATAATAATAATAATAATAATAATAATAATAATAATAATAATAATAATAATAATATGAATAATAAAAATAATAGTAATAATTTTTTTTTCCTTCATTGTTAGTACCCAGTTGATTTACATTCTATACAATCTCACAAAGCTATACACACGTAGCTTGTCCGTGGGGATAACAAACAAAACTAAATGAAATTAATGTAGACTCCAACAATTATTACAACATTAATAAATATCTTAGTACAAAATAATATAATAAAACAACAAATTACAAATTTAAAAACATTTGAGCGTTCTTTGAATCTTATTAACATAGTGCGATAGTATCACGTAACAAAAACACTTTTAATTCCCTTTTCACAGTACTTATACTATCCAAGTTCCTTAGTATTCAAATTAAATGGCACACAATATTCCAATGCACGCTTGTCGTACTTATTATCACACCTAGGTATTTAAAAAAAAAAACAGCTTCTTTGGCACGAGTATACACACTATGGTTTATTACGTTTTTGAACATATCCTGGTATAGTTAAAGTTAAACACTAATTTATGTATAAATAATACATTTACAGGAAGGACATCACACACTCTATATAAATCATTTATTGTAAAACATACATCATTTGGTTTATAAGACGATATTAAACTTAGCATTCTGATTTGTAATAGAAGAATATGTTTTATATTCGAAAATGAAGCATTACCCCATAATGTCAAGGCGTATGAAATGACGGACTCAGCAAGCGCAATATAAACCGTTTTTAAAAGAGTAAAAGGCTGTATAAACTTAAATAATTTGTAAAGTTGATTCAAACACGACCTAAACCTACTACACACTCGTGATATGCACATCCCAACCAAAGTTTCGGTCTATGTCCACCCCTAAATACGGATGGCTGTAAACTGAATCAATTTTAATTTTACTTTTACACTTGCATTGGATGCTGCTTACAGTTTGACAAACATTGCTATGTAAACAATCAAAGGAAGGGTACAAATACTTACACTTTTATTATGATTAAAGGGCATCACAACACTGTGATTTTCCGGCGTTATAACAAGCGTTATTTTTTTTAATGATTTATGGTGAAAACAAGAAGTCTCTAGCTTGTACCAGAAATTTATAATAAATTATTGAAGTGACCAAAGTTTTGGTGTTGCGCACGCACCCGATAATCGTGACGTAACGCTTGCTCGTTTTTCAAGTCTGAGCACACGCCTAATTATGGGCCAGCACCGTGAAGAACTCTCGCTGTAGCTGAAGATATGGTGCTCAGAGAAAAACAAATTGTATCATCGTGTTCTGCGATCTTTTCTCTTCAATAATATTGCTGACGAAAATATTTGTATTGAACAGAAACCATTGTTTTGTTTTATTTTCCAAATGCCTTCAATTTCACTAAGTTAGCGTATTTTTAACAATATTGAAAGCGGATAAGATAAACGAAATTTTAAGATATTTTCATACTGACATATAGCCACATGCATGCAGAAAAATAAAAACATTACGGCATGGATATTGAGAGAAACGTATGCACGTGTGCGTTTAATATATTTAGATGCATTTTCGGCAACTTGGCGGCGGTACAAGCGATCGCCAGAACGAGTCACGCCTGCAGCTGACTGTGTCAGAATACTACTCATCCAACAAATGTAAACTTTTCCTCAACTGCTGTAGCTCGTGATGGATCATAACTGGCGCACATGTTACTAGTATGAGACACAGGGACATGGGTTTATATCCCGTATGCATGTGTTAAATAGTATCGTTCATCATCACCTATTATACACTCATCCTCTAATCTAATGTCAGTAAGTGAGTGATGTATAGGACTGTGAAACAGTTAGCAGACAGTTATGGGATAAAAACTGCGATACCTCGTATGGCTCGATCATGGAATGCATCTGGTTGAAATCCGTGAATAAAATAATATGCAATATTTTCCATGGCCGAAAATTTTCAATGAGTTAATAATGATTTAATAATAATAATAACAATTATTATTATAATGACAATTTTTATTATAATCATTATTAATATTATGGCAATAAATAATATTATAATACTACAAAGAAATCCGCATAGTCAGAATAAAATAATGATTACTATGGTGTTACCCGTGAGCTAAGTTCTGAAATGCCACAGCGAGATTTTTGTCATACAGCGGTTAGGCTGCTGCGCGAATCGACAACAAAACACGCCTGGGAATACCACACAAATACTTGCACATTTTGAAACGAATTATAAGTGACATATTTTTTTATTTTTCTGCATGCATGTGGCAGGCTATAATATGTCAGTATGAAAATATCTTAAAATAACGTTCATCTTGTTTGCTTTCAATGTTGTTAAAAATACGCTAACTTAGTGAAATTGAAGGCATTTGGAAAATAAATCAAAACTATGGTTTCTGTTCAATAAAAATATTTTCGTCATCAATATTATTGAAGAGAAAAGATCGCAGAACACAAAGATACCATTTGTTTTTCTCTGAGCACCTTCACATTCACATACATTCAGCTACAGCTAGAGTTCTTTACGGTGCTGGCCCACAATTTGGCGTGTGCTGCGACTTGAAAAATGCTCAAGCGCTACGTCACGATTATCGGGTGCGCGCGCAACACCAAAACTTGGGTCACTTCAATATTTTATTATACATTTCTGGTACAAGCCAGAGACTTCTAGTTTTCGCCATAAATCATTAAAAAATATAACGCATTTTATAACGCCGGAAAATCACAGTGTTGTGATGCCCTTTAATATTATGAGATGACGAAACGTGCTTTTTTCGTTTTAACTGAATTAATGATAAGTCCATCGTCATGTGTCCACCTCAACAAGTAAATAAAATCCTCCTGCAAATAAAGCTCAGCCATTTTTATATTTTCATGAATTGCTACCAATGCCGTATCATCAGCAAAGCAAGAAGAAAAACACCTCTTTATGAACAGTACCACTACATTTACATATACTATAAAAAGAACTGGCCCTAATACAGACCCTTGCGGTACCCCCGTTGGCATGGTCTAACCTTGCTATCAAATTGTCCCACTCGCAGGATGATTTTCTTTTTAATAAATAATTTTCAAACCATGCTAATAAAGGACCTCTTAAGCCAATCCGTTCAAGAGCAAGCAGCAATTTTCTATGGTTAAGGGTATTGAAAGCTTTAATAAAGTCGATGAACAAACATAAAATGTGACAGTTTTTGTTTAGAATTGATCAAATTAGAAAATTTTGATAGTACATCCAACGAACTTTTCCCTTTTTGAAATCCGTATTGATGCTCATTAGTAATGTGTATTTTTATTTATTTATTTATTTATTTATTTATTTATTTATTTATTTATTTATTTATTTATTTATTTATTTATTTATTTATTTATTTATTTATTTATTTATTTATTTATTTATTTATTTATTTATTTATTTATTTATTTATTTATTTATTTATTTATTTATTTATTTATTTATTTATTTATTTATTTATTTATTTATTTATTTATTTATTTATTTATTTATTTATTTATTTATTTATTTATTTATTTATTTATTTATTTATTTATTTATTTATTTATTTATTTATTTATTTATTTATTTATTTATTTATTTATTTATTTATTTATTTATTTATTTATTTATTTATTTATTTATTTATTTATTTATTTATTTATTTATTTATTTATTTATTTATTTATTTATTTATTTATTTATTTATTTATTTATTTATTTATTTATTTATTTATTTATTTATTTATTTATTTATTTATTTATTTATTTATTTATTTATTTATTTATTTATTTATTTATTTATTTATTTATTTATTTATTTATTTATTTATTTATTTATTTATTTATTTATTTATTTATTTATTTATTTATTTATTTATTTATTTATTTATTTATTTATTTATTTATTTATTTATTTATTTATTTATTTATTTATTTATTTATTTATTTATTTATTTATTTATTTATTTATTTATTTATTTATTTATTTATTTATTTATTTATTTATTTATTTATTTATTTATTTATTTATTTATTTATTTATTTATTTATTTATTTATTTATTTATTTATTTATTTATTTATTTATTTATTTATTTATTTATTTATTTATTTATTTATTTATTTATTTATTTATTTATTTATTTATTTATTTATTTATTTACTTATTGATTTATTTATTTATTTATTTATTTATTTATTTATTTATTTATTTATTTATTTATTTATTTATTTATTTATTTATTTATTTATTTATTTATTTATTTATTTATTTATTTATTTATTTATTTATTTATTTATTTATTTATTTATTTATTTATTTATTTATTTATTTATTTATTTATTTATTTATTTATTTATTTATTTATTTATTTATTTATTTATTTATTTATTTATTTATTTATTTATTTATTTATTTATTTATTTATTTATTTATTTATTTATTTATTTATTTATTTATTTATTTATTTATTTATTTATTTATTTATTTATTTATTTATTTATTTATTTATTTATTTATTTATTTATTTATTTATTTATTTATTTATTTATTTATTTATTTATTTATTTATTTATTTATTTATTTATTTATTTATTTATTTATTTATTTATTTATTTATTTATTTATTTATTTATTTATTTATTTATTTATTTATTTATTTATTTATTTATTTATTTATTTATTTATTTATTTATTTATTTATTTATTTATTTATTTATTTATTTATTTATTTATTTATTTATTTATTTATTTATTTATTTATTTATTTATTTATTTATTTATTTATTTATTTATTTATTTATTTATTTATTTATTTATTTATTTATTTATTTATTTATTTATTTATTTATTTATTTATTTATTTATTGTCTATCCTATTCAGTTATTAAACTGATTTACAAAGGAGGACCTTAAATAAAACTAAGCTATGCAAACAATTAATAATAATGAAATCATAAATTACAATAACAACAAAAACAAAACAAACTACTTAACTATATAAAATATAATCAAGAACAAGAAAAAATAAAATGAAATGGAAATTCAACATTTTAAATAATAAAAATAGAAGTTTGCAAATAAGAAAGAACATGAAGAAAAAAAATTGTGTAAGAAAAAAAAATTTATAAAAGTGAAAAAGAAGAAAAAGAAGATAAAGAAAACAAAAAGAAGAAAGAAAAAAGAAAAGAAATAGAAAAAAGAAAAAAGAAAAAAACAGATTTGTTAACGGTCCCAGCTCAAACGAAAATGAGGATTGCAAAAAATCAGAAACTGCAACCTAGGAAAAATAAAATTTCACGTAAAAGCAACCCGAGAAACCGCACACGCCTTCTATCTTCACCAAACAATTTGCAATGTACCTTTCCATAATCTTTTCAATGCTTGGCAAGAACGCGATTGGTCTTTAATAATTACATATTCAAAGTGATTTCCTTTTTTACAAATCGGCCTTACAATCGATGTATTTGGTTTTTCAGGCACTATTCATTTAGTCAGTGACAAATTAACTAAGAAAACGCTCTGTTTGACGCGTTGATAAGCGAGCGCGTCAATATCTACGATCTGTCTGGCGAAAAGTTTTCAATGCTTATACGAACAACAATTAACAACAATTCAAGAATGCGCATTGCAAAAATTGTTCTTATTTCCATGGCTATTGTGCTTTCCGACATTGTTGTATGCAGTGCGATGTGCGTTGCTAAGAATTTTCGTGGTCATGTTTTCAACACGGTCTTCCACCGTTACTAACACTTATTGCCAGCAATAGAAATGTAATTTCTGCCTCGAAAACGTATCGGATCGCGTTTACAAAAATTTACTATAAGGTAGCCACCTCACATTTTGCCGTTACTGCGTTTTAGAAAAATATTTTTGAGTAACTTTTGTGTTACTTTGCCAATATTTATCAGATTTTGCCTGAAAACTTTACACCTTCAATCCACATCAAGGCTTGTGAATGGTCCAAATTTCAAGTTAATCGGACTTTCCGTTCGACCGCTATCGACAGACATAAAAAAACAAAAAAAAACAAACAAACAAACAAAAAACAGAACGAAGTGCCATAAGAGTCTCGTGGATACGCTCGCTTCGCTCGCTTAATTAATCGTGCAATAACCGGACCTACTCGCTAGAGATATTTTGCAAATTTATTACTCGTACCGTCTATGCCCGCTTGCTTATTCGGACTCATGCCGCTAATAATTTTTTTTTAATCTTAACTTCATTGATAGGAGGTCTGAGCATAGATTGATGCTGCTTATTAAGCGAGCGAAGCGAGCGTCTCTACGAGACTCTTTTGGCACTTCGTTCTGTTTTTTTGTTTTTTTTCTGTTTGTTTGTTTGTTTGTTTGTTTGTTTTTTTTGTTTTTTTGTTTTTATGTCCGTCGATAGCGGTCGAACAGAAAGTCCGATCAACTTGAAATTTGGACCATTTACAAGCCTCGATGTGGATTGAAGGTGTATAGTTTTGAGGCAAAATCTTTCGAAAAGTTACAAAGTTACACACTAGTTACTGCAAAATATTTTTCTGAAACAAAATGGCAGCAAAATGTGAGATAGCCATATTTTCTTAAAGCTTTTTCCGATCACGAATATGTTCATGTTATGGCGATCTGATAAATATTGGCAAAGTAACACGAAAGTTACTCGAAAATATATTTCTGAAACACAGTAACAGCAAAATGTGAGGTGGCTATCTTATAGTAAATTTTTGTCCGATCACGAATATACTAATGTAAACGCAATTTGATACAAATTAGAGACAGAAATTACATTTCTATTGCTGTCAACAACTGTTAGTAACGGTGGCGGACCGCAGCGAAGACATGACAGCGAAAATTCTTAGCAACGCACATTGCACTACATCCAACAATGTCGGGAAGTATAATAGCTATGGAAATTAGAAAAAAATTTGCAATGCGCATACTTGAATTGTTGTTCATTGTTGTTTGTATTAGCATTGAAATCTTTTCGCCAGAAAGTTCGTAGATATTGACGCGCTCGCTTATCAACGCGTCAAACAGAGCGTTTTCCTAGTAGCTTGTAACAGCACCTCCACTCACATTAGGTAAAAATTGAATTTTATACTTATCATTTGTTTTATCAATTTTATCAACAAATGATTGGGTATACGTATTTGCAATTACCTGTTGAATCTCGCTTTTACCCACATATCTGTTTATTACTGCCTCAACTGACTCTTTCTACGCATTTCTGTAATTTCATTAATCGACGGCCAAGTTTCTTTAATGTTGCGCTTATTTCTTTCAATACGGAAGGCTCACACTTTTTTTTTTATTTGCTTACTGGTTACCTCAAGTTAAAATAAACGGAAACTAATTGGCTTCGGCTCGAAAGGTGCATTAACATCGCTTTAACAGCACCCTTTAGTAGATTATTGCTCTCATAAAACTTTAACTGAACCAACGTTTTTTTTAGTTAGTAAATAAACACTGCTCATTATTAATTAAAGGGGTTCTCACCCGCTACCCCAAAAAAATATGTTTAACTAAGGCTGATTAGCTATGAAATTAGCGACTTAATGAAAAGAAATCGGGTTCACCATAACCCGGGAAAAAAATATCAAAGTTAGTGATTTTCGAGCTAGGTCCCATCGGCGAAAATCTCCCATAAGAAATAGCATTGGGACGACCTGTATGCCTTGGGACCTTGGAGGATTCTGCTCCAAAAAAAAAATGATGTAATACTTTTCGCTGCGTCTTTCTTTTCTGCGTATTTCGTATATTTTGGTTTTGTAATCGGAGCTTCCGTTCAGATACAAAATAAAGATGTGTAATCGGGTGCTCCATTTCGTTTTGAGCGTTGCTGTGCGTTGCTGTGCACGTCGAGTCGGCGGGTGTCGACTGTCGAGTTGGTGTCAAGTAAGCCAAGCGAGAGAGAGAGAGAGAGAGAGTAGTATTGGGAGGGGAAATAGTCAACGCATGCACAATGAACGCGGTCTGCTATGCACCACTCGCACCAAAAGCCGGCTGACACCAACAGTCGCCGCGGCAGTTAACCAGAAATGTCATAAATTAATAACAATTCACAGGTTTCAACTCACGATGTTTAATGGTTCATTATCGATTGGTGTGGTGCAGTAGATCATATGGTAAAAAATAAATCTAGCGGGTGAGAACCCCTTTAACAACAATATGTTAAATAATTGCATTATTTTAAACACGTTTTGGTAAATACTGTATCGAAATGTATTTTATGAAGAAAACAGTGGTATAAAAGGCATTGTTGTAAAGTCACTGCATCCTAGATATTGTAAAATGTCCAACTTAATATCATTGAGGCAGTTGTTTACATGAGATATGACGTCAAGAGCCGTTTTTCAATTACGGAACGGGAAGTTCCAAATTTCAAACTTAAAATGCTAATAGAATTGGAAATATACGCTTCTCAGATATAAAAATTATATCGCCCGTATTTTTAGATAATGATCTTCCATTTTTAGGTGCTTTGAGGAATATTTATTTTTGATGAGACTTCCCTATTAAGGCTTTGAAATAATAATTTTTAGCGGCATGTATTTTTTTATTTACTTTGTTCCGGAAATAGTTATACTCTTGTCTATTTGAAGATATTTAATTCCTTGCAATTTTTCCATTTACGAAACTGGTTTCTTTGCTTTGCACTCAGATTTTCTATTTTTATTTTATTATTACAACGCTTATATTAACTTGCCTTGTTTGTCTGGACGGAATCTTTGAATCGATATTCCACCTACTTCTAGATGTCCGATCAAGCTGAAATTTTTTACACAGACGTATTTTTGATGACAATACATGAATCAACTGTCATATGTACTAAATTGTCAATTAATTCATCATAATTAATTAATTAGTGTTTTACATGGAAATCGATGAATCTTTGAATCGATTTTTCACCTACTTTTAAATGTCCGATCAAGCTGAAATTTTGTACACAGACGAATTTCTAATGACAATACATGAATCAATTGTCATATTTACTAAATTGTCAATTAATTCATGTTTTATATGGAAATCGATGTTTAACCCACTTCCCAAAGACAAATCAAATTGAAAGTTTTTACACAGACGTATTCTTAATGACAATACACGAATCAATTGTCATATTTACTAAATCGTCAACTAATTCATCATAATTAATTAATTAATGTTTTATATGGAAATCGATGTACAACCCACTTCCCAACGTCAAATCGAGTTGAAAGTTTTTACACAGACGTATTCTTAATGACTTCACGCGAATCAATTGTCATATTAACTGAATATTTAATTAATTCATCATAATTAATTAATTGATGTTTTATATGAGAATCGAAGTTAAACCCACTTCCCAACGTCAAATCGAGTTAAAAGTTTTCACACAGACGTGTTCTTAATGACAATACACGAATCAATTGTCATATTTACTAAATAATCAATTAATTCATCATAATTAATTAATTAATTGATGTTTTATATGGAAATCGATATTTCACCCACTTTCCAACGTTGAATTGAGCTGAAAGTTTTCACACAGACGTATTTTTAATGACGATACACGAATAAATTGTCACATTTACTAAATATTCAATAATTCATCATAATTAATTAATGTTTTATATGGGAATCGATATTTCACCCACTTCCCAACGGCGAATCGAGTTGAAAGTTTTCACACAGACGTATTCTAATGACAATACATGAATCAATTGTCATATTTACTAAATAATCAATTAAGCCATCATAATTAATTAATTGATGTCTTATATGGGGATCGATAAAACACTCACTTTCGAACGTCGGATTGAGCTGAAAGTTTGCACACATACGTATTCTTAATGACAATACATGAATCAAGTGTCATATTTACTAAATAATCAATTAACCCATCATAATTAATAAATCAAACGATATTCGATATATATTCGATTGCAAGATTCTTTAAGACTAAAAAGTATAAAATAATAAAACATGAAAAAAATATATTTTTTTAAAAACAACTCTTATATTTAAATGCACTAAAAAGTAAAAAATAAATTTTTGCCCAACAAATTTTTGCCTCACTCGGAAAATAAAAGCGTTGGGCGCTTTCCCTGCATACACAGCAGAATACTGCAATCTATGTCAATACCGAAAGCGCCCAACGCTTTTATTTTCCGAGTGAGGCAAAAATTTGTTGGGCGAAAATTTATTTTTTACTTTTTAGTGCATTTAAATATAAGAGTTGTTTTAAAAAAAAAATTTTTTTCATGTATTATTATTTATAATGAGTCGCCTTATCACATGCTTTTTTAAAATTATGATACACTGCGTCGTACAACTGACAATAGTTTGTAATTGACAAGTTTTGCCATTGAATACTTCTAGTGGACAAGTAACTTATTTTTATTAATACATTAATTGATCGCTAGTGTATCCATGGGAGCGTGAGTCAATCCATCTAAACCATCTATTACTGCGAGTCATATATAATGGTCACTGCCCTTTGAAGTATGAATAGCTGTACTTACGTTTACATCAATGCTTCGCATATAAACATGATCAAGACACGCACTGCTTAGCCTGTCATTGCATATTTCCTCCCGCGTAGCCTCCGTAATACATGGAATGAATCCCTTTACAGAAAGCTCTACCTCATATAATTGAACGGTATGGTCACGTTGATTGAGAGTATCAATATTTACGTCTCCAATAAAACGGCGTATTTGTTGTCTACACGCTCCCAATATTTCTTAATTTCTGCAATAAAATCATATTCCGTAGCATTGTTAGGGGGCCTATAAACGCATTATAATGCAATCACAACTTTGTTTTTAAAACGAGTTTGCCAGATATGCCTTTAAAATTAATGACTCATTGTCCCACTCGAACGTAAGAATGCTCGAAACAAAAACCATCAACCCACCATCTTTTCTTCTATCTCTTAATTTATATGTGCACTCATAATGTTAGTTATTGTTGCAGTTAAAGCACTCGACAAAATCACCATCACTCGGCAACTTATCATTACTATCCACTGACGCACACGTTAACGACATGACTTACCAAGCGCTCAGAGCAGCTCGTAAACACGTCCGCTGTGTCCGGAGTCTAGTAATCGAGTAATAATAATAATAATGGTAGTAATTTGTGATGATGTTTGAATCATATTTGAATATGGCGGCAACTCCCACAGTACTCTTGGGTTAACTGCTTGGAAGCAACATTAAGCAACATGGCTGAAGCCTAGTGCGATGTAATCAAGCTACAAGTAATAAGATATACATTAAACTAGTTATGCAACTGTATACAGTGTAATGTTATTGTAGACTCATAACAGTAATAATAGTAATAGTAATAATAATAGTAATAGTAATAGTAATAATAATAATAATAATAATAATAATAATAATAATAATAATAACAATAATAATAATAAAAATAATAATAATAATAATAGTAATAATAATAATAATAATAATAATAATAATAATAATAATAATAATAATAATAATAATAATAATAATAATAATAATAATAATTATAGTAAAAATAATAATAATAATAATAATAATATATAATAGCCTGGTTGTATATGTGTGTGTGTGTGTGTGTGTGTGTGTGTGTGTGTGTGTGTGTGTGCGTGTGTGTGTGTGTGTGTGTGTGTGTGTGTGTGTGTGTGTGTGTGTGTGTGTGTGTGTGTGTGTGTGTGTGTGTGTGTGTGTGTGTGTGTGTGTGTGTGTGTGTGTGTGTGTGTGTGTGTGTGTGTTATTTATTATTATTATTATTATTATTATTATTATTATTATTATTATTATTATTATTATAAATGGACCGATAGGGGAGAGAAAACGTTGTTCCAAAAGGATATATTTTTCTCAAAACTTAAACAAAAGAACTAAATGCTGACGGAAAACAATTTTGAGGACGTTAATAATGTATGGCAGAGAAAACAAAAAATAACTAGGAAGAGCCTAATGGGCTTCTTCCTTCCGTCGAAAATACTTACAAAATTATTAATATTAGGGTTTGGGTGAGCAAACCCTACCGGTCAGTAACAGTAACTGAAAATATATATGAGCTTCACTGGGATAGTGCTTGGCTAAAGAGGAGCTCTCCATCAAGGATGGAACAGAACGCCTCTCTCTCGCACCACTTTGCCCTAAAGCTGTCAATCGTCCCGCGCGCGAGATGCCAAGCATACTCCTTGAGGAGGTGGGACTTCAGACGGGCCGTTAGGACAACCTCGTAAGGAGCAGGCACCCTACCATCCTTGAAATACCATACAAGGAGCCTGTAGACTGTGCTCTTGGCCAACACGAGAACATAGTTGGCCAGATCTATCTGTGTGGCATTGGAGGCCTTGTCGGGCCAGAACCCGACATAGAGATCTCTCAGAGACAGTCTAGGGCGTCCCAGTATGCCCCTGATCAAGGAGTCAGCCAACCGCCACATGGCTGTGGCCTGCCGACATGAGACCAGCAAATGCCAGGCTGTCCCCTCGACCTGGCACCATGGGCACAGGCGGGAGGCGGTCAGTCCTGCGTGGTACAAGAATATGGGATCGGCTAGACGGTTCTTGTTGAATCGCAAACCACCTCGGAATCTAAGCCTAACGAAGGTGGCCGAGCTAGGCCTTTCCAGTTGACCCCATCATTTGACCATTGGCCTTCTGCCGAACCGTCTATACCGAGCCCCTTGACCATGATGTCGAGCAGGATCGACCGCCTATTGGTCCCGGGAAGAAGGGGCACCCACTTGCCGGAAAGCGGGCGGCGGTAGAAAAGCGCCGGTGGCCAGGGTTCAGGACCCGGAATCTGCAATACTCTACGGAACCGGAGGCTGCAGAAGGCCCGGATCCTGTTTTTGTTGATTGTCAGAGCCCCTCGAGTGCGACCGAGTAGCCCATCAAAACCCTCCAGTTGGTCGACTCCCAGCCACTCGTTCCCAACAAGGAGGTCTCCCAACGTTGTGCATCCCAGTGAAGACCAGGTCGGAATAAACGGAGAGGTCGCTGTGGGGATAAGTGACGTCAGCGTTAGCGGTACGTCGCGCAGACCCCAGATGGTGGAGGGAAAATTTCTAGGCTTTATTTGCAGGGAGGACCAAGCCACCAGAACCGTCCGGAGAAAATCGGACGTGCTTCGGGCTGCTGGTCCACCGATTTGCGGATGAAACAATACCTGCCACCCAAGACCAAGACGTCGGAACTTTCCGAGGAAGTGTCGGGTCATGGCGTGACAGGGATGGTCGTCCAAGTTCGATAAGTATCGGTGGGCATAGAGAACCCGAAACATCCCTACCTTGGACGCAAGGTGAACCAGACCGAGCCCCCCCAGATGAAGAGGAGCGCAAAGTTCTCGTAGGCGAGTCCAATGTCTCCTTCCCGCCCAAACGAAGTTAGCAAGTTCTCCCTGCAACCGATTAATAAGAGCCAGAGGGGGAGGAATTATTTGGAAGGTGTACCATAGCCTGGGGGCCAGGAACTGATTTGCCACCAGGACGCGGCCACGAAGCGACATGGCCGACGACCTGAAACGCCACTTGTGAACTGCTGCCATGAACTTTGTGAGCAATTCCTCCAAGCTCCTGGCCACCACGCCGGGCGTGTTTCCTAACACGACTCCCAAAACTTTGGCGCCTTCGTTGGACCACGCAAACCCGAGCGGGGCGTCTAGCCGGCCGATCCAACTGCCCGCCCACAGTCCCGTGGACTTCTCGGCATTTAGCTTCGCTCCCGACTGTGCAGAGTAGACATCGTACACTTCTCGGAGGCGATCGAAATCTTGGTTGTTGGCAATGAATGCCGAGAATTCGTCGGCATAGCCGGATACCACGAGCCTGCGTTCGGGCATTCCTGGCAGAGAGAAACCCTCGAGTTTTGTTCTGCACAGACGGAGAAACGGCTCAGCCGTCAAGGAGAAGAGTAATGCTGACAGCGGGCAACCCTGTCGGATGCCACGGCCAAAAACAAAGGGTGCCGTGAGGCAACACCCCACCCGTACATGACACGTGGCCCCGGCGTAGAGCGTTCGCAGGGCACTCACGAAAGACTCTCCGAACCCGTAAGTGCGAAGAAGGTGGAAGAGATAGTCGTGGTTGACCCTGTCGAACGCACCCTGCTGATCGAGGGACAGCACTGCCAGGGGCACTCTTTCACTGTTGGTATACTCTAGGACGTCTCGGTGAAGGTGGACACTATCAAAGATAGTTCTCCCGGGAATGCAATATCCTTGGTCAGGATGGACCAGGCAGCTGACTACCTCGCTAAGACGCGTCGCCAGAGCGCGGGCTAGGATTTTATAATCCACGGTGAGGCGGGAGATGGGACGCCAGTTCTTGATTTCCATACTGTCTCCCGATTAAGGCAAAAGGGTCAGAATGGATTTTTGAGCGGACTTGGGGAGAAACCCATCCACTAGAGAGCACTCCAGCACGGACTTGAAAGGGTCAGACAGCTCATTCCAGAAGAACGAGTAGAACTCGGGAGTGAGACCGTCCAAGCCTGGGGCCTTACCCTTGTTCAGGGAGCCCAGCGCCTCTGAGAGTTCTTGGTGAGTGAAGGGCCGATCCAGACTTTCGCGTTGGAAGCGAGAGAGAGTTGGCAGCAACTCGTACAAAGGCAAGTCCCCATCGATGGCCACGGGCATGGCACTATAGACCTCCTGGGAGTGTTGCTTTGTTGCCGTGCAGAGAGATGAGCCGTCGGAGACGATACGTCCCTCGAACCGCAGCTGTTTAAGAGGCTGGAAAGTTGGTGCCATGTCCCGCGCCAAATTCGGAGCTGCAGGACTGTCTATGGCAAGCAGTTAATCGTAACGCGAGTGTGGCAACAGTCTCTCGCTTCGTCGTGTGTAGGCCTCGCGAACTTGCTCGTTAGCACGGGCTAGATCGGCCGTGGTGTGTCCCCCAAGCAAGGGGCTAGACACGATTTGGTCGACTCGCCGCTCCAGACGAATGAACGTTTCGTCGTTGAGCTGTCGGCGTAGTCGAACGAACCTAATTGTCGTGGTACTAATCTCCTGTTTGAGGGCATCCCGCCAGTGGTGGAGGGAAGCGTACATGTGGCGTCGTGCCTCGAAGGAGGTTAAGAGCTCTCGAACGCAATCCCCGAAGCAAGGGTCGTCGAGGAGGGAGTTGTCAAAACGCCAATAGGGAGAGGCAAACTTTGGTGTGCGTAGAGACAAGGTTGTGAGCAAGGCCAGGTGATCGGAAAACGAGGGCAGAACCTGCACTCCGGTCACCGTGGTCGTCACGTCGGGAGTAGCATAAAAACGATCAATGCGTGATGCGCTGTGAAAAGGGGCGTTGCCGACGAAGGTGAAGCCTGGGTCGACGGGATAAAACTCCCGCCACAAATCAGAGAGATCTGCTGCAGTGACCGTGTTGCGGAGCTGGTTAACGAGCCGTGGATACCGCTCGTTGCCACTAGATCTGTCGATGTTGGGATTCAACGTGCAGTTGCAATCTCCCCCGACAACAACCTGGGCGTCGGCTCCAGCAGCACCACGCACGTCTCGAATGTGTCGCTCGAGTAGCCCTAACACATCGAGGGCCACGTGTTGGTCGTGAGGTAAGTACACGCAGATTACGTGTAGGGACCGTTTTGTGGCGGGAATCTCCAAGAGTAGTTCTTGAAGATAACCGGGGCAGAGAATATTGTGTGCACGGAACACAATGGGGGACGACTTTCGAAGTCCGATCATGGTGCCAGTACACACTTGAACTGGGGAGTTGAAATAAAATGTGTATTTAGAAATGAGAAGGGGCAGAGGTGCGGAAGGCGTGTTTGTCTCCTGTAAGAGGATGACGTCGGGAAAGTGTCGATCGAGGAAAGTAGACAGCTGACTCCACTTTGAGTCGCTGCGGACGCTCTTAGTATTTAGGGTGATTATTGTTGCCTCTCCCATGATGTTGTGAATCACTCCAGACCATTCGACTCAAGGCTCTCTACCGAGTCCGACCTGGAGAGAGATTGACTGTCGTCACCGGTCGCCTCGTAGTAGGCTTGTGCCTTGAGTAGTGTGCCTGTGAGACGCCACACTCTCGTTTTTATGGCTCGCACATCTCGGACTGCCGGCCTTATTAGCTCTAGCATCTCGACAAGTCCTCGAATGTCGCGCGTGAAACGATGAGCAATCTTTAAGGGTTGATCGGTCCCCTTGACGTCTGCAAAGAATTGCAGGAAAGCGCTGGTGGAAAGCGTGTTGGTAGGCTCCTTACTGTGTATATGTGTATATCCAACTCGTGCAGTAAAGAAAGAAAACTGAAAAATGCCTGTTATACAAATATTGTAGTTGGAGGGGAGGTAATTATTTTTCAAGATAGTGTAAAATACTTAGGAGTAATTATCGATAAAACATTAACTTTTAATGAGCATGTAGATTATATTTGTAAGAAGATTGCAAAAAAAATTGGAGTGTTGAAAAGAAGTGGTAGTACACTTTCAATGTGGGCAAAGCTACTTATTTACAAAACAATAATAGCACCCCACTTTGAATATGCTGCTACAATAATGTTTAGCATGAGTAGAACAAATTTTGAGCGATTACAGAAACTTCAATGTAAAGCAATGAGAATTATATTATGTTGTGGTATAAGAACCAGCAGGAATTTGATGCTGCAAACATTGCATTTTATGTCTGTGGAACAAAGGATTCAATACAGAACTATTATGTTCTTAAATTATTGCATAACTACTAAGGAAGAAAATTATTTTAAGAAATTTATTATCAAAAAGTCGTCAATTCATAAACATGAAACAAGAAACTGTAACACAATACACCTGCAAAATCAACAGTTCACGAATGCGCAAAAATCAATTTTTGTCAATGGTATTAAATTGTATAACAGAATGGGCAGTATAGGGCAAATGACAGGTGGTAAGTTTAGAAGGCATGTAGTGGAATTTGTTAAAAGAGAATTCCCACTGGGAGTATAAATAATGCCTTAGTTGTGATAAATATGTAATGAAAGTCTGTAGGCATAGATTGTATTTTTCTTATTTTTATATGTATAACTAATAATATTATATGATGTATTGCTTAATATATGTCTAGTGTGTAAACTACTATACGAGTATAACGTGTTATGTACGAGTATACGCGTATTGTATAATGTATAATGTGTAATACAAAAAGTGCTACTAGCTCCAACCGAGCTATAAGAAATAAAGAATACAATACAATACAAAAGAAGCTCTACCGCAGCCAGGGGCATGGTCACCTCACCGGGTGGTTTCCTATCATCCTGCCTGGGTCGCTTCTTAGCAGGGGACTTGCTACGGGACTTCGTAGATTTCCCAACAAGAGTGAAAATGGCATCACCCTCGTTGACTTGGAGAAGGCTTGGCTCGCTGCAGTCCATTGAGACTTGACGCAGGGGACCAGCCGCTTCGTGGATTTCCACTGGCGTCACGGCTGAAGATTTCTCAGTCGACGTCGAGGCGGTGGCCTCGGCGCTCTCTACCGTCGCGGGAGTCTTCCTTTTCTCACAGGTGGACGCAGTAATTGTGGAAGCCACATCGACAGAGACTGGTTTAACAGTGGAGACAGTGCAAGCACGGGCAATGTGACCGGTCTGCTTGCACTTGAAACACTTGATGTCGTCAAAGCTGAGAAAAACACGATTCCGCTCTCCGTCGAAATCGACCAGGATGGAATCTGGTAGATTGATGTTCTCAGCTTTGACAACAAATATCTGCCGACGGAAGCTGAAGACGTGGCCAACGTCGGCTTGTTTCACACCCACGTTGATGTAGGCCATCGGGGACACGAGCCGAACAAGTTTTGCCAACTCAGCCTCGACCGCTTGGTGTGGAATATGGGGAGAGACGTTGGAGAGCACCAGCCGCTCGGCGGGAGTGACCAGCCTGCGGGCAGGCAGGAACTGGTCCTTTATTGACAGCCCTCCGTGGTCAATCATGAAAGTGTCCACCAAGGCCTTGCTCTTTAGATAGAAGCACACACGGCCCTGTGATATCCTGGAAGCAAAAGTAATGTTTTTGCCCCCGATGACATCAGCGAGGGACCGCATGTACTGTGAGATGGTAACGTTTTCTATAGAAGGAAACAAGATAGCTTGGTCCTTCTGTGGACATGCCTGACCAGCGGAGGGTCGGGGTTGGTCTACACGACTCTGGGGTCGTTGACCTGCGCCCGACAGCAAAGCCTGGGCCATGGTAGGCTTAGTAACTGGCGGAGTCTGGATCCCAGAGACAACGATCGACGAAACCACCGGAAAAGCAGGGATCGGCGTAGGGCACAACGGTGTCGGCGCGCTGGCTGAACCAGCGACCACGTTTTCTGCAGCCTTAACAGAGCTGGTCGCTACCTGGATGTCAGATAAGGACCTGTTAAGGCGCGGAGAGACGGGAAGAACAGTAACAGACTGATGCGTTGAGCCAGTCAGCACATCAACCCGTTGGTTGACAGTAGTGACTGCCGCCAGAGAAGGCCTGAGGACAGTCACGGTGGACGGTTTGAGGTCAGGTGTGCTGTGTCCCCTAGCAAGGGGCGCAGGCACACCTTTATTGGGCCCTCGCACGAGGGGCACCTTACCGGCCTTACCGGCCCCGTTTTTTACAGCGGGGACAGGGGACTTCTTCAAAAAGTCTTGCGGCTTCAGTTGACTCATGGTGATACGAGTCAACTAAAAACCCTCTGGAATATTTAAATAAAACACGCCAGACAAGTCGGACAAAACCACTGCTACCTGGCCTTGAAGACCAGGCAGCAAACCGAACAAGAACGAATAACCAAAACCACAATGATGAATAAGACACTTCTAAAATGGCAGGGTTCAACAAGGAGGGTTAAAATGAGAAATGAAAAGCAATAATTTGCAAGGCCAAAACTAACTTAAGAATGAATAATTCGAAAATAAAAACTACTTCAAACGAAAGAGGAGAAAAAACTGAACAAGAATAAACAACAATAACTTGTCAGGCACAAACAGAACGTAGTAGACAGTAAGGAATGGACAAACGACCTAGCTGCCACGCACCTAAGGCTGTAACTGTACCGCGCTGGGAATAGCACGGAAATAACACGGTAAAGCGGAGCGAACGAAAAACACGTCCGTCTCCGACGGAGGCCGGTGTGTGTGTGTGTGTGTGTGTGTGTGTGTGTGTGTGTGTGTGTGTGTGTGTGTGTGTGTGTGTGTGTGTGTGTGTGTGTGTGTGTGTGTGTGTGTGTGTGTGTGTGTGTGTGTGTGTGTGTGTGTGTGTGTGTGTGTGTGTGTGTGTGTGTGTGTGTGTGTGTGTGTGTGTGTGTGTGTGTGTGTGTGTGTGTGTGTGTGTGTGTGTGTGTGTGTGTGTGTGTGTGTGTGTGTGTGTGTGTGTGTGTGTGTGTGTGTGTGTGTGTGTGTGTGTGTGTGTGTGTGTGTGTGTGTACTATATAAAAGTCCCCCACTGAAAATCAGTCTCGTTACTGAGTTGGGTAGACTCTATAAAATATATAAATTAACTTTATTTATTTTTTCTTCTTCTTACAGGTTTCTGGATTGACGAAGTCGAGCACGACCTTGGGTTGTACCCCAAGTACTTCGGCCCACGGTTGGCTCACCTGCTCGTCAAGCATCGCTTCCTGCGTCAGGCCCTGAGATTATATCGTCGATTCAATCCCTGGTTTATAATAATCATAGATACCATTCAGGTGTTTTATCTATTTCCGAGAGGAGTTTACCTGTTCAAGGACGACGACCCCATGGATGCAATGGAAAATATATTCACTATCATTGTCAACGGATCTCTATTAGCTTGTATATCCGCCGTTTTCTTTAACATGAAAGTTCTTCACCAATTGTTCAGCGATCTAGAGGCGATGCTGGAACTTAAGAAGATATACAACAAAGTACAAACGGATGAGATTGATACAACCAACAAGTTATGCAAGACGATCTTGAAATACTACAAATATTTGTTTATTATGTTAACCCCTTTTATCGTCATCACTGTGCATGTCTTCGTGTTGCTGCCCAAACGAAAATTTATCATGAGGTGAGTTTCACTAATTGATAGTGTAGAGACAAGTGGACTCACAGACAAGTGGACTCAGGGCGCCAACCCATACTTGGAGTTATTTGACTAGCTCAAGTCAGCAGAATGAATTTATTAATTAAGGTAATCAAAAAGGTGAAATAAAAATCTAAAAAGTTGAAAAGGAGGGTGACCTTCAGGAACCAAGGTAAAATTTAACACATCATAATTAGGGTTAATGCACTTTTATATTGTACAGGAACAATGACATAAACAATGAAAAGTATTGAAATATTATTATGTAAATAAATGTTCGAGAGCTCTTTTTGTTAATTTAGTTTTTAGGCCTTTAGTGAATTTATGTGCACACGCAAGTTATACGTTACGGTTGTTGAAGGTTGACGACTGACGGTTGACGGTGGTTGACGGTTGATGATAGACGACTAGTAGTCCCGGAACAATGAAGCGTCCCCCATTGTAACTCGGTAGCCTACGTGGTTCGGAGACTTGTTGATTGATTGTTCAGGTGAAGTTCGGTGGTTTAAACGAAGATTGGTAGTTCTGTTGTTGTTGTCGGAAAGGGAGGCTTAGGTCTCGCCGATAGATGATGTAGTCGACCTAGCCATGCCCTTTGTTCGCCGAGGAACGGAAGACGAGTACGTCCACTCCGGTCGAAGAACAGTGTTCGAGTGGCGATGCATCTTCTTTGTTTGTTGCACGTGTGTCCAGAAAACGCGTGCAGTGGAAAGTTACTGGAGTGGGCACGCACTTCCTGTTGTGAAATCTGGTCGCTCGTGGTAGTCTTGACAAGGCCACTCTTTGTTTCGCTGGTTTGCGCATGTCCGCTAGAGCGCCTACGCGTGCAGTTTTTGGAGAGTAGTGCCGTTGTTATGTCGAATGTGCACGTGTGAGATATCGGTTTCAGTTTGGTGATTAAAGTTAATGGTCATATTCAAATATCTTGAGAACTGCAAATCCAAAGTATTCTCACGGTCTGAATGTTGGGCATTGTTTGTGGTACACACAAGTATAAAAGTAAATAAAATAATGAAATAATAAGAAAAACACATGATAATAATATTAATTACGAAAACATGAATAGTGAATAGGGTGGGTGCGTTACAATAGTTTCCTTAAACTGAATTGAACCGAAAATAAACGTTGCACTCGGTTCTGTCATGATAAGAAGAGGTATGAGAGTATTTACGTAATGCGTATGGTGGCCATACTGGTAGCCACCATGGCATGTGATTGGTAGTTCATTCTTACAATGTTTCAAATGGCGTAAGGTTGAAGTTCAACAGCTGTTCTCCAACTTTGGTTTGCTCTTATTACTGAAAAGAAACTCAAATTTAGTAACGTACTATAGCCCTGAGAGAATCAGGATTTAATATAATCATATGATGGAACTGACAAATTATTACTTGGTATTCGTTTCTTCCAGAGAATGGAGCTTAGGCTCTTTGGGGGCTAGTATCCATGCTGTACCACGTATTTGTTAAATATCAATAAAAACCTTAAATAATTCAATAATAATAATAATAATGGTATCCTTGGGATGCGACGTTGTCACTAGTTTACGTAAGTAATAACACTATTCAGATGATTGAACTTACAAATTATTGCTTGGTATTTGTATCTTCCAGAGAATGGTATCCTTGGGATGCGACGTTGTCACTAGTTTACGTAATAACACTATTCAGATGATTGAACTTACAAATAATTGCTTGGTATTTGTATCTTCCAGAGAATGGTATCCTTGGGATGCGACGTTGTCACTAGTTTACGTAATAACACTATTCAGATGATTGAACTTACAAATAATTGCTTGGTATTTGTATCTTCCAGAGAATGGTATCCTTGGGATGCGACGTTGTCACCAGTTTACGAAATAACACTGTTCATACGAACGATACAAACTGTATCACATTGTTTGATCTCACACGCTATATTGTCGACATATACCGTGGCCATGATCTACTGTTGGTCCAACTTCAAAACTCTCAACACTGAACTAGAGAACATCCGTCCAATGGCGATCGATCGACTAGAGGCAAGGCAGTTGAAGGAGTTGGTTCGATTATCAGAAGACTCGATTGTGACCATCGAGGTCGAACATATTAACACTACCGACCTGGCATTGCAAGGGGATCGGGACGCGGCTGGACCAGTTGCGTTCAACGCAAGGAGGATTGATAACTTGGCATTGCTACGACCATTCCAAGAAACACACGTGCCTGGTTCTATATCTGGAAGGGAGGACATGTCTTTAGGTGGTAGAGTTCGAGGTAATGTGATCAGAGCTGTACCAGTGGGATCCAGACCAAGAAGAATTGATAACTTGGCATTGCTACGACCATTCCAAGAAACACACGTGCCTGGTTCTATATCTGGAGGGGAGGACATGTCTTTAGGTGGTAGAGTTCGAGGTTATGTGATCAGAGCTGTACCAGTGGGATCCAGACCAAGAAGAATTGATAACTTGGCATTGCTACGACCATTCCAAGAAACACACGTGCCTGGTTCTATATCTGGAGGGGAGGACATGTCTTTAGGTGGTAGAGTTCGAGGTAATGAGAACAGAGCTGTACCAGTGGGATCCAGACCAAGAAGAATTGATAACTTGGCATTGCTACGACCATTCCAAGAAACACACGTGCCTGGTTCTATATCTGGAGGGGAGGACATGTCTTTAGGTGGTAGAGTTCGAGGTTATGTGATCAGAGCTGTACCAGTGGGATCCAGCCCAAGAAGGATTGATAACTTGGCATTGCTACGACCATTCCAAGAAACACACGTGCCTGACTCTACATCTGGAAGGGAGGACATGTCTTTAGGTGGTAGAGTTCGAGGTAATGAGAACAGAGCTGTACCAGTGGGATCCAGACCAAGAAGAATTGATAACTTGGCATTGCTACGACCATTCCAAGAAACACACGTGCCTGATTCTATATCAGGAAGGGTGGACATGTCTTTAGGTGGTAGAGTTCGAAGTAATGAGAACAGAGCTGTACCAGTGGGATCCAGCCCAAGAAGAATTGATAACTTGGCATTTCTACGACCATTCCAAGGAATAAGTGGGCTTGGCTCTACATCAGGAAGGGAGGTAGGGTGTGCAGTGCACGGTCGCAAGCTGCCACCTGGGCCAACTGCACTCAAAACAGAAAAAGTGAAAATTCCTCATGATTTACTTGAAGACGAACATTTCAATAGTGGAAGAAGCGGAACTGCATTAGACAATACCGAACATGATTATTCCACGACAGTTATTCCTGCAGCGAGGGAAGAAACTGTATCTGAAATGTGGGGAGATTATTTAGACGTTCAGACACGAGCAAACGTGCTTCAAGGATTTACTGCTGCTGTTGTGGACCAGGAAATGGAGAAAGTATTGGCAGAAAATATTGAGATGCATTCAAAAATATTAAGGTAAAACTCAGGGTGGTATGCACAGTTAAGTGTCAAGCTAAGTATAATGGGATTTGTTGCTATGAAATTGTTTTATTACATGCTATTTTCTATAAGAAAAACAAACTCCATAGCAACCATAAACAAATTCCATACTTGACTTGACTGTGCATTTGTGTTTTAATGACGGTCAACAGTTCTTTCTTTACAACAGGCGTAATTTAAGAACACCCATTAACTATTGTCTTTTGTTCACAGATTCTACAACGACTCCTCGTCGCTGATCAGTTTGCCTCTCGCCGTCTTTTTTATAGCGAACAAATTCCTGTTAGGATTGGCCTTCCTGAATGTAATCGAGGTCTGTTGATTGAAATTTGTCACTAGTACACGCACCATTTTGAATAGCTGTGGCAACAAGTTCTGCTAGATCTGTTTGTTCAGTAAATACGTGGTTGATACTGGACATGTCAACCAAACATGACACATGAGAGCCTGAGGATTCGGTCCAACTAGCCGGCTTTCCTGTGATTAGTCACTCATTATACACGGAATAACTTGATGTAGAAATTTCGCTTATACTTAGCCCAATCTATAGATTTTGCCACCTAGAACTGAATTTCTTGCCACTACTTCACTTGTAACCCCTGACTGTTCTTTCTTTTCTCCAATATAACCCCAACGTCACATGACGTACCGTAGTTGTCGAGTACGTTGAGTCGTTTGAAGAGAAATAACACAAATACAAATACAAACACGAACTATTCAAATAACATTCTATGTATATTATTATTTACTGTCACAATCAGTTAACATGGTAGATAAAGGCCGAAGTAAGGACTGAGGCTCACCTCGAGTTAGAGCCTAATTTCAAGTGAATTTTTTAAAATATAATATGGATGTACATGGAGAATAGGACAAGACAAAATACATTTTCTAACTTATGTACCTAAAAAGGTAATGGTTATTATTCTAAGCTCTAGCCTATGTTACGAATTTAAATTTAATATAATTTTAAGCTGTATCAGTAGTTACTGCCAAACTGAAAAACTCTATACAATCTTAATTTAAATTGTACAATTCAATAAAAATAACAATTCAATAACATTATTCTGTTCCCCACTGTCCAGAGCTCTAACTTAGGAGCGGAGAAATACACACCTCTCTTTGTGGCGGTTTCGAACATTGCAGTCAACTTTGTCGTCAATAATCTGATGCAGTTGATGTCAGACCAAGTAAGTAACGACAACAAATATCACTTTTAATGGTTTGATCTTCATCAGCCCCTATGACCAGAAGGGTGCGCTTGCACCCCCCTGGAAAATGAAAATATCTTTATAATAACACTTTCATAATTCTACTTATTTATTTATGAATGCAAAATGTATTAAGCATATAATGTTATATAAGTCAAATTTCTTCATAATTGTGTGACCGTGTATTTTATATTATGTTGTAGATCTAAACATTATGACATACACATTACTTACAAATGTTCATGGGCATTCGCACAGGGGGCGAATAAGAGGGGAATTCCCCCCCCCCCCCCCTCCCCCCCTCAACCTCTTAGCTCAAACCACTGATATAGTAGTTGTACTTCACTCTCGTAAAATAAATCTTCATTCGAAATAAAAATGTGTTTTGTTTAAAAGGGCCTAGGAAACCCCCTGCCCCATTGTACTGTAGAAGCAACGCCATATATTATAAATGAATGAATGCCATATATTATATTATTATAGATTCTCTGTACCCCCTGGCAAAATTACTGCGGACACCCATGTACTATTATTTAAGAGTTGAAATGGGTCTCACTAACCAGCTTACGATTGCTATACACTAAACTTCGCTTCAATAGATGCGTTCCAGAATTCATTTATCTCATAAGTCATCTCGGATTAAACCTGCGGGTCAGGATGTATTGGATGATACAACCATTGAGTTTATTAGTGTTCTCACTTTCATCTGCTCTAAAGGGCCCAGCCCGGGAGAGCGTTCCAGCAAAGCTCAATGTTGAACTATTTTTTCTAGTAAGTAGATTTGTTTTGCTTCGTGATTGGATTAAAATGTGCATTTGGAGATAACATTCGTAGTTAAGCGTATTTCTCTGTCAGAATCATCGTCGTTAGTCATTCTCAGGTGGCGAATACCTCAATTCATTTATAATATTTGTTCAAGTCATACACGCAATCCAACATACAACAATCAGTTAAACGTAAATCAATTGTTCAATAACACGGTACAATTAATACAATGTAATCCGGAAATTGTGGTTAAAAAAGGTTGAGTTCGAGAAGAGTGGGATTACCTTGGAGGTGATTCTCGAGCACGTAAGAAGCCATCCAGTATGAATATTGGAACACAAGGATAACTGTTGGTTGAGTTAGATTAGTAATCCGACGAATTCTGGAAAGCAGCTACTCCAGCTTCATCTGTATTTGATAGAAGAGATCGGGAGTGGCTACACTGTGACAGTCCATATTTCACCTGGCAACACTGTGACTTTCCATATTTCACCTGGCAACACTGTGACTGTCCATATTTCACCTGGCAACACTGGGACTGTCCATATTTCACCTGGCAACGTTGTGACTGTCCATATTTCACCTGGCAACACTGTGACTGTCCATATTTCACCTGGCATCACTGTGACTGGCCATATTTGGCCTGGCAACACTGTGACTGTCCATATTTCACCTGGCAACACTGTGACTGTCCATATTTCACCTGGCATCACTGTGACTGTCCATATTTCACCTGGCATCACTGTGACTGTCCATATTTCACCTGGCATTACTGTGACTGTCCATATTTCACCTGGCAACACTGTGACTGTCCATATTTCACCTGGCAACACTGTGACTGTCCATATTTCACCTGTCAACACTGTGACTGTCCATATTTCACCTGGCAACACTGTGACTGTCCCTATTTCACCTGGCAACACTGTGACTGTCCATATTTCACCTGGCAACACTGTGACTGTCCATATTTCACCTGGCAACACTGTGACTGTCCATATTTCACCTGGCAACACTGTGACTGTCCATATTTCACTTGGCAACACTGTGACTGTCCATATTTCACCTGGCAACACTGTGACTGTCCATATTTCACCTGGCGAGACTGTGACTGTCCATATTTCCCCTGGCAACACTGTGACTGTCCATAGTTCACCTAACAACACTGTGACTGTCCATATTTCACCTGGCAACGTTGTGACTGTCCATATTTCACCTGGCAACACTGTGACTGTCCATATTTCACCTGGCAACACTGTGACTGTCCATAGTTCACCTAACAACACTGTGACTGTCCATATTTCACCTGGCAACGTTGTGACTGTCCATATTTCACCTGGCAACACTGTGACTGTCCATATTTCACCTGGCAACACTGTGTCTGTCCATATTTTACCTAGCAACACTTTGACTGTCCATATTTCACCTGACAACACTGTGACTTTCCATATTTCACCTGGCAACGCTGTGACTGTCCAGATTTCGCTTGGCAACACTACGACTTTCTTCTGATATTCCAGCACGAGGCTGTGTGTAAGTCGGTGTACAGCTGTGATTGGCTGGAGGCCTCACCGAGCTTCAAGAAGTCCATGCTCGTCATCATGAGCCGAGCCAACGTCCCCCTGGAGGTAAAACCCACGGGGCTCCCCCCGCTGTCCAGGAAGAACTTCGCACAGGTAACTCCCGTCTCGGTATAACTTTAACCTTGAGATAACTTGGCAACCACCAAACAGAAGCTTTGTATTGTTGCTTATCCTGTGGATAATATTATCTGTTTTCTTATCTCTGGCTTAAGTGACGCCATCAACTCAATGCCTTTCACCATTAAACCCTGCATTATTTCAGAGGCTTTGTAACAATTTAATGGTAGAAGGGGGGGGGGGGGGGTGGGGGGGGATCTTGGCATTAGTAGGAATACAAGTTTGTATTTCTTCCACACTGGACCTTCAAGGAATGGTTTCCTCTTCCTGATTATCATCACCATCTCTTCCATACAGCTTTCCATTGTTTCTTGTTCGCTGACAGTGTTTCCTTTCTCCATGATATTAGGAGCACTTCCAGGGCTCTCTGTTGTCTACTCTAGGCGTAGTGAAAGTATGTGGTGTTTAAATTCCCTTCACGTCTAAATTATCTCAATTCACATATTTTATTTTCGTTAACCTTAATGACTTCCTGATTTGAAGTAGGTATAAGCCTACTTTCCTTATATGGATATTCCGCAGGGCCTAGGCCTAGCCTGGCCTAGAGTACCCTGGCATTTCTTGAGTGAACACTATACGTATAATCTATGGCCTTTGGGAAGTTGCGTTGTATCCGTTTTACTATTGTGCTATAAGTAAGAGTCAACTGCCTGAAAAACAGAAAAATATTAATTTTCGATTACTTAGTGAACGAACGGGTTTTCATTTAAAAAGTCACTTGCTTGAAGTTTCACGCGTTTATGATGATGAGATGGCAGACACTCTCCAAACCGAGAGGACGCCGCGTTCGATTCCGACCGCCGGCAATCCTGACTGAAGGTTTTTCCAGGTTTCTTATAGTCGTAAAGGTGAATGCTGGGATTGAGTCCTATAACAGCTCTTGGGCATTCCTTCCCAACTATTGTGCATGGTAGAAAAGGGGCAGGTCCGGTTAAGACGGTGAGCACCATGTAAAAGGTACTCCTACGACAAACCATACATTAATGTTTCGTTCTGTTCCAGGTTTTGTACTCGGCCTACGAAATGTTTAATAGTCTGAGCTTGATAGTGAAGCGCGAATAGTAGCCGGGGCTGGGGCCTTCAGGACACGGGGTCGACCCCCCACTATTAAGTCATGGGCAGCTCACCAAATAAAGGCTACAACACAAACTACTTGGAATAACGACAACGTCTGTACAAAATGTGCATTTCTTGCACCGTACTTTCATAATATTTGTGTACAATTCTGTTAGTTGTGCAGTACAGAAGAAAGATTCGTATTCATAGTCGTCCTCTACCCCTAGAAGCGCCCGTTGTGCCAGGCAACAGTTTCATGCATGTTATTTCCCATATGTAGAAAGCAAATCCTTAGCAACACCGGGCGCCCCTTAGGGGTAAAGGACGACTATTACAGCCAAAGTCGAGATCGAGGCCAGATGCTTCTTAATTTATATGTTTTGTTCGGAATATTTAAATGCATAAAAATTTACAATCTTGTGAAGTGTATGAATTGCTTGGATTGAGAACAGCACAGCAGATAATTCTTCAACCACTTAGACTACGATGTTTTTAAGAATTCAACAATTTCTTTACATCACTCAACTCAAACACACCCCTTACGCACACCACAGTTACTTGTTCGTTCTTGTATTCGAAAATGATGTAAGTTTTGCTATTGCCAACTATTTATTCCCTACATTGTACAATTCTCTAAATCTATCTGCTCACTTATTTCTTTATTGTACTATTATACTTTTTACTCCAGGTGTTATTTCTCCATTAAACTATTATACCCTAGGTCTTATTTCCCTATATTACTATTAAGCACTTGGTCATATTTCTCTATTATACTATTAAACACTAGGTCTTACTTCTCAATTATACTATAATACTATTATACTGCTATTCTCCAGTTCTTATTTTTTCTATTTTATTATTAAACTAATAAACTCTATGTTTTACATCTCTATAATACTATTCTAGTCTGGTCTTATTTTTCTTTTATGCTATTGTACCCTGGATCTTATTTCTCTTTTATACTTGTATACACTAGGTCTTACTTCTTAATTATACTATAAAGGACTCAAAACTAACATAGATAGCGCTGCTAAGCAACCTCCTTTCAACGCCATTGATGAATAATAACAATGAAAACTGACAGCCAAACCACTCTTTTTAGAAGTTTATTTTCTTGCCACCAGAATGCATCTAGTGTATTTTGAGTGCTCTTTGTTATTATTCATCAATGGCGTTGAAAGGAGGTTGCTTAGCAGCGCTAAGGTCTTATTTCTCTGTTATACTATTATACTTATTTACTCTTTGTCTTATATCTCTATTATACTATAATAATCTGTTCTTATTTTTCTATTATACTATTGTACAATTTATACTATTATAAATATATCATACTATTATTATATTATACTATTATACTATTAAACTATTATACTCCAGGTCTTATTTCTCTATTTTATTATTATACTAAAATACTCTATTAATTATATCTCTATTATACTATTATACCCTGGTATTATTTTTCTATTATTATACTATTATAATCTAGGTCACTATGCCCTATTTCAAACTATATTCTAACAGGGGCATACCAATATATTATGACTATGTATGCGTGTTGAGTTGCGTGTTATCTTAGCCCTCAACCTGTACGACAATGCAAACTGTGACAATGCTCAACAATAACAACTAATGTTATGTTTAAGCAAAGATTAATGAGTGGGGAAGATAACTCACTCTTATTAGTGTAGTGGATTAGATCAAAATACGGGACCAATTCGGGGTTTTGTGATAGAAGCGTGAATTTTTTATCAAACACTCAGAACAATATTCCAATCGAACTGCCAAGAGTAGGCCTAAAAAAGGCTACTGGTTGAGGGGTTGTGAGGGGTCAAAAAATGGGGATGGGTGGGAAGTAAAAATTATAGCATGCCCCCACCAATGATCATCATACGTACACTTATATTCATAAATATAATAGATGATAGTATTTTATATCAATAAAAAAATAAAAAGATGATCTAACCTAACAATGTTGTCAGATAACGTGACCTTTGACCTTAAGTCTCTAATTTTTCCAATATTTAATAAAATGTATCGTGTGACCACTCGTTGTGTCACAAATTATGTCTAGAAACCAAATTGTGTGTTAATACATGCTTTTTAATATATTAGGTCAAATAATATGTGATCTTTGACCTACTAACTAAGATTGAATGCCCGCGTCGTAGTGTTGAAGTTTCTACTTGCTTAAAAATACAGATATCTCGTGTAAAATTCGCGTTTTGAATGCATAGTTAAACACGTTAATAGAAAAATTACCCTCAGTTATTGATAGTGTGGTTTTAGTTCGACCTTGACCTCGATAAGGTTACATTGAATTGAGACCTATCTTACAGCTTGTGACCACTCGTTGAAAAGGTAATGATGTCACATTCGACTATCCCCACAATGCCCGAGAGGGTCGATGGACCTAAAAATATACTTAATTTGCTAGCTCACGTTGGTATTACATACCACTCTAATTAAATGGTCGAATGACAGGATACGTGCAGGATACTCACACAATTATACACTTAGATAGTTTCCATTATATGTATATTGTAAAACACATTTCCACATGTCAAAACACCTACCTACTTGGGCCCAAAGTACTTTACATTCTAAATCCCCTTAAAAACTATCCTTCTAACACAATCTCCAAAATATTAAAATTAAATCTTCATTTTTTATAACGTTACGTGAATTTGAGTAATCCTTAGGTCCGGGTAAACACGGATTGAAGATCTAGCAGAAGTGATTATGGATGATGATGAAGACGAATTAACTTATGGTAGATTTGACTATTGTTACTACTTGGTTAATTCTGGTTTATTGAAGTGGTCATGGACGTGGACCAGACATTGATTTAGATCTTAACACCTTTAAATTTGCATGATGACACTGACACACTGACAATTGACTTTTAACACATTTGATTTTATACGCTGACGCTGACACACTGACAATTAACCTTTAACACATTTGATTTTATACGATGATGCTGACACTCTGACGATAATAATAATAATAATAAATGTGCTTTATTTGGAAAAAAATACAAGTTTCACAAAATGGCGAGGTTCGAACAAATAGTTCGCTCTTCCACCTAACCATACATATGGCTTCCGTGTTAAGTGTTTAGTAACTAAGGTAATTCTAAGGTAATTTAATGTAATTGAAGCATTACATTTTTAATTTTGTCATCATATTGCTTAATGCTATTAAGACTCAATTACACACTTTTGCAATGTTAATTAAACAAGACTTTTAAAAATAGATTGTTATGACCCTAAATATAATACATTTTGATATAAACTTGATTCAGTTTCGACTAATTTTAAATAACGACCAATAATCAATTAATTCACAAACAAAGTGTTATGAACCAAAATATAATATATTTGGGTATATACACTTGATCCAGTTTCGACTAATTTTAAGTAACGACTAATCATAATTGATAATAGTGAACAACTTACTATGAGGCTTCGAGATTAATGTAGTTTTGAGAAACTAAGTATAACGGCTTAACTAAAATACCAGCTGTATTCAGTTTTGAGTAATCTTAATTAATTAACTAATGAATAACTTATTATGATAAATATGTAGTTTACAGTATTTCTTGAACAACGCAGGACTGTTAACATACTGTTTCACAGAGGTCGGTAGTTCATTCCACAACTTTGGAGCGAGAACAGAGAAAGAAGTACTTGTACATGACAGCCGATGTAGCGGAATTTCAAGGTGTTGATGTCGTGTGTTGTAGTTATGGTGTGATTTAGTATGAACTAGTTTGGTATATAAGTTTTTCGGGCGTTTGCTGTTCATAACTCTGGCTATTGTGCAAAGGAAATGAAGGAAGCGCCGTTGTTTCATTTTTAGTAAATTGTGTCTTTTAAATACAGGGCTTATGTGGTCAAATTTTCTTACATTACAGGCAAACCGCATTGTCGCATTCTGTACCTTTTGAATTCTCTCTGACAGATTCGACGTAATACCTATGTACACAGCATCCCCATAGTCAAATAGTGGCCATATGAGAGCATTTACTAATTTTATCTTCATGCGTTCATTTAAAAGTGATTTGAAACTGTACAAAGATCTTAAGATACCATATGCTTTACCACACTGTGTTGTTATATGCCTGTCAAATGAGAGAACGTTGTCAAAAATAATTCCGAGATTTTTACCAAACTCAGAGATTTGTATGGGTGTATCGCGCATAGTAATAACCGGAATATCATCGTTTATGATTGCATTTAATTTACTTCGAACTAGTAGAACCGTTGATTTATTAGGATTAAAACTAAGTCCATTCGTTTTGGACCACTCAGCAATTAGACCAAGATCTTCTATAAAGTGATTACAGGCTGGGTTAACACTGTTCTTTGGTAGTTCTATAATGGCCTGCAGATCATCTGCATATTGATAAATATGACTTTCCGTAACAACTGTCGGCAGACTCTGCACAAACACATTAAAAAACAGTGGGCCAAGAATTGAACCTTGGGGTACTCCCCTGCCAATAGATAATGATGATGATATTATTACTTTGTTGTTTACCACTACTTTCACTCTTTGTGTTCTATCCGTCAGATAACTTTTTATAAGCTTCTCTGCTGTTTTTGAAAAACCCATATTATAGAACTTGGCCAACAACAAATCGTGGTCTATAGTATCAAATGCTTTACTGCAATCAAGTAATGCCAACAAGCTTGCACTACCTTTATCAGTATTATTTTTAAGTTCGTCAACAACAGACAAAAGTGCGGTAACTGTACTGTGTTCCTTCCTGAAGCCTGATTGACACGTGAAAAAGTCGTCGTGATTATTATCAATATATTCATTGATTTGCTCAGCCATTATTTTTTCAATCACTTTTGATAAAGTGGGTAGTACACTTATCGGCCTGAGATCACTGAATGAGGTGACGTTTTTGGTCTTGGGTACAGGAGTGATAATTGCCTCCTTCCACCCTTTGGGGAACACAGACGTAGTTAGAGCTGTATTTACAATGTCAGTCAAAGAATCCAGGCAAAATGGAAGAACTAAGTTAATAATGTTAATATTTATGTCATCAGAGCCCGTAGCCGTCGTTTGTATGGTGCGCAAATGTTTCATTATGTCTGATTGGGTCACATTATGGAACGAAAACAGCTGGTCCGTGACTGGCTCTGTTCCTCGCAACCTATCTATTTCCGTACTTATCTCCACTGATTTAGGACTTGCTTGAGTAGCTTGATGAAAGAATTTATTTAGTGCGTCGGCATCTAACATACTGTTTGGGATAGGGCATGTGCTGTTATTAGTTACGGAATTACTTTTTAGATTTCGCCACAACAACTTTGAATTATTAATATTATTGTTTATGGTTTGATTAAAGTATTGCCTTTTAGCAGTCTTGATATCGCTGTTGACTTTGTTCCTAGCTAATACAAAATCTTCCCAATCTTTAACATCATTAGATTGTTTAAATCTACTTCTTGCCTTATCACGTTTTCTCATGTGCTCCCTTAATGTGACATCAATCCACGGTGCTGGGGGTTTAGTAACCTTGATACTACGTTTTGGGGCATGCGCATTCACCAGAGTATTAATAATTGAGTTTACATGATTAAGTTTGTTATTTATGTCAATCATTTCCCTTACACTGCCCCAGGACGCAGCGTTAGCGTCCCCACTAAATGCTGTCATGTCTATTTTATGTAACTTTCTTACTTGTTTATAAATGGAGGTCTTTTTACTAATTGCAATGTTATATTTGATATATGTTAGGTTATGGTCAGAAGTGCCGATGGGAACTTTGAATACATATGATTTTATACGATGACGCTGACACTCTGACGATTAACTTTGACAATATTTAACTTGATACGGTGACGTCGCAATTGAAGACGCGAACAAGGTGACTACAACCCGTCGGCGATTGCCACTCGAGGCTCTGTGGTAATCTCTACGTTCACGGCGCGGACTTCATCGCGAGAACGTGGCAGGGATGTTGCCTCCGTTAATTCGACTCCCCTGTTTGCTACCCGTCTTCGCCGGACCTGGACAATGTCACGTGGTCTTACCCATCATGCACTCTTCTTTGCTAGACCCTCCTCGTAGTAACACCACCCCCTCAGCACCGATGTCTTCCATGTAGAAGTGACGTCATGGTCAGGTGTTTCACGCTTAGTCCGATCATACCGTATACTTGATTCCAAGAACCTCCCTCCCTCGCTTGACCATGTTCTCGTTGATGTTGAATATCTGTGGCCTCGCTGCCCGCTCAGGTGTTATTTATGCTCAGACTTGTGTCTCCTGCTACCGTTGAAGCGTTATGAAATCGCAGATCACTGGCGCCTGACATCCGGTGTGCTCCCACTGTATTTGGCAGCTAACTATCCAATATAAACGACAACTAATTACAAAAACGTCGTCGTCTTCATTGATTATGACCGTGTCAGCATCCTCGTTGTTACAAAACACCTTACTTAATTAGCATACACCTTTACTTATACGTAGTCAAAATGGACGGTGAGCGAGCCGTACTGTTACAATGATAATTCACATATTATATTTTCGGTCAATTCAAATGGTAAAAGTTCTAGGTAAAGCAAGGAAATCCTTCCGAAGAGACAAGTAAAGATATTGTCCGTATCATCAAAAAGGAAATAATCCCAGAAGAAAATGTTTAAATCGTGAGAAATATTGAGAAACATGGTCAAGAAATGATTGCATTCGTTAAAATTGTCGTCAGCATTCCCCAACTTTGCTCGTGTGTACCGAAAAATAAATTGCATCTCTTTGGGGAACGGCTCCTGTCAAAAGGCAACCAAACCAAACAAAACCTTCAGATAGTATCTCTGAGGAATTATTTTGCATTATTTTTTCGTTCTTATATAGGGTGCAACACTCGCAACTATGCTCAAATCTGGGCCGGGGTCGAAGTGGCTTAGGGTGACTCTGCAAGAGACGGCCAAATAAAGTCCTCCACTGTCCTTTTGCTCCTCTTAACCACTTTGAATATTTTCCTCCACACTTGTCCCTCTCCTCTAATCGTACCCCAACGTCATATGACCTGCTTGTCAAGTACGTAGTCAAACACCAAATAATTAAAAGATACTTCTGCATGACAATAATCCCTTCCGTCGCCTTTTTCCCAGGGTAAACAATTAAGACTGGGGAAGAAATCCGACATGCTTGCTTGTCTTGATTGTTCAAAGATTTACTCTTTCATAGACTCACAACTGATTGATGCTGTTATTTTAGACGGTAACGGTTCTTAACATGCTGAATTGTTACCGGTCATAAGGGGCCAGCAGCAAGAGTAATAAAACCACAACAACGACAACAACACACACCACCTTTGCCTTTAAAAACATTTTGATGTAATAAAATGCTTGTTCGTGCCACATTATACTGTCAGTTTAAGATTGCTGCGAAGGCTCACACTGCATGCGATGTTTATCGTGAAGTAGAAAGAAAAGAGAGTTGGAGATGAGAAGAGCAGAAGACGCGTTATGTGTCTAACATATGACCAAAGAACTGGCAAGGTTTCCTTTGAACAAACGAAAAGAAAGCACATGTATCTAATATGTTGTGAATTAATACTACAATTGAATTAATAATTGTAACTAAGGCAGAAGGCGCTCTGTGCATTGAAGATAGTGTGTTTGGACGTTATTGGGCCCTGCAACCACGAGGACGCAGACAAGTCTCATAATACATTTATTGTATAGCGGCCACGCGCTTGGATGACACACCCTAATGCCCAATATAAACGGTTCAATATTAACGATGTAATGGAACATACCGTGTTGGCACCCAATATGGCCGCCACGCGCTTGGATGACACACCCTAATGCCCAATATAGACGGTTCAATATTAACGATGTAATGGAACATACCGTGTTGGCACCCAATATGGCTGCCACGCGCTTGGATGACACACCCTAATGCCCAATATAGACGGTTCAATATTAACGATGTAATGGAACATACCGTGTTGGCCCCCAATATGGCCGCCACGCGCTTGGATGACACACCCTAATGCCCAATATAGACGGTTCAATATTAACGATGTAATGGAACATACCGTGTTGGCCCCCAATATGGCCGCCACGCGCTTGGATGACACACCCTAATGCCCAATATAGACGGTTCAATATTAACGATGTAATGGAACATACCGTGTTGGCCCCCAATATGGCCGCCACGCGCTTGGATGACACACCCTAATGCCCAATATAGACGGTTCAATATTAACGATGTAATGGAACATACCGTGTTGGCCCCCAATATGGCTGCCACGCGCTTGGATGACACACCCTAATGCCCAATATAGACGGTTCAATATTAACGATGTAATGGAACATACCGTGTTGGCCCCCAATATGGCCGCCACGCGCTTGGATGACACACCCTAATGCCCAATATAGACGGTTCAATATTAACGATGTAATGGAACATACCGTGTTGGCCCCCAATATGGCCGCCACGCGCTTGGATGACACACCCTAATGCCCAATATAGACGGTTCAATATTAACGATGTAATGCAACATACCGTGTTGGCACCCAATATGGCCGCCAAGCGCTTGGATGACACACCCTAATGCCCAATATAGACGGTTCAATATTAACGATGTAATGGAACATACCGTGTTGGTACCCAATATGGCCGCCACGCGCTTGGATGACACACCCTAATGCCCAATATAGACGGTTCAATATGACCGATGTAATGGAACATACCGTGTTGGCACCCAATATGGCCGCCACGCGCTTGGATGACACACCCTAATGCCCAATATAGACGGTTCAATATTAACGATATAATGCAACATACCGTGTTGGCACCCAATATGGCCGCCACGCGCTTGGATGACACACCCTAATGCCCAATATAGACGGTTCAATATTAACGATGTAATGGAACATACCGTGTTGGCACCCAATATGGCCGCCACGCGCTTGGATGACACACCCTAATGCCCAATATAGACGGTTCAATATTAACGATGTAATGCAACATACCGTGTTGGCACCCAATATGGCCGCCACGCGCTTGGATGACACACCCTAATGCCCAATATAGACGGTTCAATATAAACGATGTAATGCAACATACCGTGTTGGCACCCAATATGGCCGCCACGCGCTTGGATGACACACCCTAATGCCCAATATAAACGGTTCAATATTAACGATGTAATGGAACATACCATGTTAGCCCCCAATATGGCCGCCTCGCGCTTGGATGACACACCCTAATGCCCAATATAGACGGTTCAATATTAACGATGTAATGGAACATACCGTGTTGGCACCCAATATGGCCGCCACGCGCTAGGATGACACACACTAATGCCCAATATAGACGGTTCAATATTAACGATGTAATGGAACATACCGTGTTGGCCCCCAATATGGCCGCCACGCGCTTGGATGACACACCCTAATGCCCAATATAGACGGTTCAATATTAACGATGTAATGGAACATACCGTGTTGGCACCCAATATGGCTGCCACGCGCTTGGATGACACACCCTAATGCCCAATATAGACGGTTCAATATTAACGATGTAATGGAACATACCGTGTTGGCACCCAATATGGCCGCCACGCGCTTGGATGACACACCCTAATGCCCAATATAGACGGTTCAATATTAACGATGTAATGGAACATACCGTGTTGGCCCCCAATATGGCCGCCACGCGCTTGGATGACACACCCTAATGCCCAATATAGACGGTTCAATATTAACGATGTAATGGAACATACCGTGTTGGCCCCCAATATGGCCGCCACGCGCTTGGATGACACACCCTAATGCCCAATATAGACGGTTCAATATTAACGATGTAATGGAACATACCGTGTTGGCCCCCAATATGGCCGCCACGCGCTTGGATGACACACCCTAATGCCCAATATAGACGGTTCAATATTAACGATGTAATGGAACATACCGTGTTGGCACCCAATATGGCCGCCACGCGCTTGGATGACACACCCTAATGCCCAATATAGACGGTTCAATATTAACGATGTAATGCAACATACCGTGTTGGCACCCAATATGGCTGCCACGCGCTTGGATGACACACCCTAATGCCCAACGAAGACGGTTCAATATTAACGATGTAATGGAACATACCGTGTTGGCACCCAATATGGCCGCCACGCGCTTGGATGACACACCCTAATGCCCAATATAGACGGTTCAATATTAACGATGTAATGCAACATACCGTGTTGGCACCCAATATGGCCGCCACGCGCTTGGATGACACACCCTAATGCCCAATATAGACGGTTCAATATAACGATGTAATGCAACATACCGTGTTGGCACCCAATATGGCCGCCACGCGCTTGGATGACACACCCTAATGCCCAATATAGACGGTTCAATATTAACGATGTAATGGAACATACCATGTTGGCCCCCAATATGGCCGCCACGCGCTTGGATGACACACCCTAATGCCCAATATAGACGGTTCAATATTAACGATGTAATGGAACATACCGTGTTGGCACCCAATATGGCCGCCACGCGCTAGGATGACACACACTAATGCCCAATATAGACGGTTCAATATTAACGATGTAATGGAACATACCGTGTTGGCCCCCAATATGGCCGCCACGCGCTTGGATGACACACCCTAATGCCCAATATAGACGGTTCAATATTAACGATGTAATGGAACATACCGTGTTGGCCCACAATATGGCCGCCACGCGCTTGGATGACACACCCTAATGCCCAATATAGACGGTTCAATATTAACGATGTAATGCAACATACCGTGTTGGCCCCCAATATGGCCGCCACGCGCTTGGATGACACACCCTAATGCCCAATATAGACGGTTCAATATTAACGATGTAATGGAACATACCGTGTTGGCACCCAATATGGCCGCCACGCGCTAGGATGACACACCCTAATGCCCAATATAGACGGATCAATATTAACGATGTAATGAAACATTCCGTGTTGGCCCCCAATATGGCCGCCACGCGCTTGGATGACACACCCTAATGCCCAATATAGACGGTTCAATATTAACGATGTAATGGAACATACCGTGTTGGCACCCAATATGGCCGCCACGCGCTTGGATGACACACCCTAATGCCCAATATAGACGGTTCAATATTAACGATGTAATGCAACATACCGTGTTGGCACCCAATATGGCCGCCACGCGCTTGGATGACACACCCGAATGCCCAATATAGACGGTTTAATATAAACGATGTAATGGAACATACCGTGTTGGCCCCCAATATGGCCGCCACGCGCTTGGATGACACACCCTTATGCCCAGTATAGACGGTTCAATATTAACGATGTAATGGAACATACCGTGTTGGCCCCCCAAATGGCCGCCACGCGCTAGGATGACACACCCTAATGCCCAATATAGACGGTTCAATATTAACGATGTAATGCAACATACCGTGTTGGCCCCCAATATGGCCGCCACGCGCTTGGATGACACACCCTAATGCCCAATATAGACGGTTTAATATTAACGATGTAATGGAACATACCGTGTTGGCCCCCAATATGGCCGCCACGCGCTTGGATGACACACCCTTATGCCCAATATAGACGGTTCAATATTAACGATGTAATGGAACATACCGTGTTGGCACCCAATATGGCCGCCACGCGCTTGGATGACACACCCTAATGCCCAATATAGACGGTTCAATATTAACGATGTAATGGAACATACCGTGTTGGCACCCAATATGGCCGCCACGCGCTTGGATGACACACCCTAATGCCCAATATAGACGGTTCAATATTAACGATGTAATGGAACATACCGTGTTGGCACCCAATATGGTCGCCACGCGCTTGGATGACACACCCTAATGCCCAATATAGACGGTTCAATATTAACGATGTAATGCAACATACCGTGTTGGCCCCCAATATGGCCGCCACGCGCTTGGATGACACACCCTAATGCCCAATATAGACGGTTCAATATTAACGATGTAATGGAACATACCGTGTTGGCCCCCAATATGGCCGCCACGCGCTTGGATGACACACCCTAATGCCCGATATAGACGGTTCAATATTAACGATGTAATGGAACATACCGTGTTGGCACCCAATATGGCTGCCACGCGCTTGGATGACACACCCTAATGCCCAATATAGACGGTTCAATATTAACGATGTAATGCAACATACCGTGTTGGCCCCCAATATGGCCGCCACGCGCTTGGATGACACACCCTAATGCCCAATATAGACGGTTCAATATTAACGATGTAATGGAACATACCGTGTTGGCCCCCAATATGGCCGCCACGCGCTTGGATGACACACCCTAATGCCCAATATAGACGGTTCAATATTAACGATGTAATGGAACATACCATGTTGGCCCCCAATATGGCCGCCACGCGCTTGGATGACACACCCTAATGCCCAATATAGACGGTTCAATATTAACGTTGTAATGGAACATACCGTGTTGGCACCCAATATGGCTGCCACGCGCTTGGATGACACACCCTAATGCCCAATATAGACGGTTCAATATTAACGATGTAATGGAACATACCGTGTTGGCCCCAAATATGGCCGCCACGCGCTTGGATGACACACCCTAATGCCCAATATAGACGGTTCAATATTAACGATGTAATGGAACATACCGTGTTGGCACCCAATATGGCCGCCACGCGCTTGGATGACACACCCTAATGCCCAATATAGACGGTTCAATATTAACGATGTAATGGAACATACCGTGTTGGCACCCAATATGGCCGCCACGCGCTTGGATGACACACCCTAATGCCCAATATAGACGGTTCAATATTAACGATGTAATGGAACATACCGTGTTGGCACTCAATATGGCCGCCACGCGCTTGGATGACACACCCTAATGCCCAATACAGACGGTTCAATATTAACGATGTAATGGAACATACCATGTTGGCACCCAATATGGCCGCCACGCGCTTGGATGACACACCCTAATGCCCAATATAGACGGTTCAATATTAACGATGTAATGGAACATACCGTGTTGGCCCCCAATATGGCCGCCACGCGCTTGGATGACACACCCTAATGAACAATATAGACGGTTCAATATTAACGATGTAATGGAACATACCGTGTTGGCCCGTAATATGGCCGCCACGCGCTTGGATGACACACCCTAATGCCCAATATAGACGGTTCAATATTAACGATGTAATGGAACATACCGTGTTGGCCCACAATATGGCCGCCACGCGCTTGGATGACACACCCTAATGCCCAATATAGACGGTTCAATATTAACGATGTAATGGAACATACCGTGTTGGCCCCCAATATGGCTGCCACGCGCTTGGATGACACACCCTAATGCCCAATATAGACGGTTCAATATTAACGATGTAATGGAACATACCGTGTTGGCCCCAAATATGGCCGCCACGCGCTTGGATGACACACCCTAATGCCCAATATAGACGGTTCAATATTAACGATGTAATGGAACATACCGTGTTGGCACCCAATATGGCCGCCACGCGCTTGGATGACACACCCTAATGCCCAATATAGACGGTTCAATATTAACGATGTAATGGAACATACCGTGTTGGCACCCAATATGACCGCCACGCGCTTGGATGACACACCCTAATGCCCAATATAGACGGTTCAATATTAACGATGTAATGGAACATACCGTGTTGGCACTCAATATGGCCGCCACGCGCTTGGATGACACACCCTAATGCCCAATACAGACGGTTCAATATTAACGATGTAATGGAACATACCATGTTGGCACCCAATATGGCCGCCACGCGCTTGGATGACATACCCTAATGCCCAATATAGACGGTTCAATATTAACGATGTAATGGAACATACCGTGTTGGCCCCCAATATGGCCGCCACGCGCTTGGATGACACACCCTTATGCCCAATATAGACGGTTCAATATTAACGATGTAATGGAACATACCGTGTTGGCCCCTAATATGGCCGCCACGCGCTTGGATGACACACCCTAATGCCCAATATAGACGGTTCAATATTAACGATGTAATGGAACATACCGTGTTGGCCCCCAATATGGCCGCCACGCGCTTGGATGACACACCCTAATGCCCAATATAGACGGTTCAATATTAACGATGTAATGGAACATACCGTGTTGGCCCACAATATGGCCGCCACGCGCTTGGATGACACACCCTAATGCCCAATATAGACGGTTCAATATTAACGATGTAATGGAACATACCGTGTTGGCCCCCAATATGGCCGCCACGCGCTTGGATGACACACCCTAATGCCCAATATAGACGGTTCAATATTAACGATGTAATGAAACATACCGTGTTGGCCCCCAATATGGCCGCCACGCGCTTAGATGACACACCCTAATGCCCAATATAGACGGTTCAATATTAACGATGTAATGGAACATACCGTGTTGGCCCCCAATATGGCCGCCACGCGCTTGGATGACACACCCTAATGCCCAATATAGACGGTTCAATATTAACGATGTAATGGAACATACCGTGTTGGCCCCCAATATGGCCGCCACGCGCTTGGATGACACACCCTAATGCCCAATATAGACGGTTCAATATTAACGATGTAATGGAACATACCGTGTTGGCACCCAATATGGTCGCCACGCGCTTGGATGACACACCCTAATGCCCAATATAGACGGTTCAATATTAACGATGTAATGCAACATACCGTGTTGGCCCCCAATATGGCCGCCACGCGCTTGGATGACACACCCTAATGCCCGATATAGACGGTTCAATATTAACGATGTAATGGAACATACCGTGTTGGCCCCCAATATGGCCGCCACGCGCTTGGATGACACACCCTAATGCCCAATATAGACGGTTCAATATTAACGATGTAATGGAACATACCGTGTTGGCACCCAATATGGCTGCCACGCGCTTGGATGACACACCCTAATGCCCAATATAGACGGTTCAATATTAACGATGTAATGCAACATACCGTGTTGGCCCCCAATATGGCCGCCACGCGCTTGGATGACACACCCTAATGCCCAATATAGACGGTTCAATATTAACGATGTAATGGAACATACCGTGTTGGCCCCCAATATGGCCGCCACGCGCTTGGATGACACACCCTAATGCCCAATATAGACGGTTCAATATTAACGATGTAATGGAACATACCGTGTTAGCACCCAATATGGCTGCCACGCGCTTGGATGACACACCCTAATGCCCAATATAGACGGTTCAATATTAACGATGTAATGCAACATACCGTGTTGGCCCCCAATATGGCCGCCACGCGCTTGGATGACACACCCTAATGCCCAATATAGACGGTTCAATATTAACGATGTAATGGAACATACCGTGTTGGCCCCCAATATGGCCGCCACGCGCTTGGATGACACACCCTAATGCCCAATATAGACGGTTCAATATTAACGATGTAATGGAACATACCATGTTGGCCCCCAATATGGCCGCCACGCGCTTGGATGACACACCCTAATGCCCAATATAGACGGTTCAATATTAACGTTGTAATGGAACATACCGTGTTGGCACCCAATATGGCTGCCACGCGCTTGGATGACACACCCTAATGCCCAATATAGACGGTTCAATATTAACGATGTAATGGAACATACCGTGTTGGCCCCAAATATGGCCGCCACGCGCTTGGATGACACACCCTAATGCCCAATATAGACGGTTCAATATTAACGATGTAATGGAACATACCGTGTTGGCACCCAATATGGCCGCCACGCGCTTGGATGACACACCCTAATGCCCAATATAGACGGTTCAATATTAACGATGTAATGGAACATACCGTGTTGGCACCCAATATGGCCGCCACGCGCTTGGATGACACACCCTAATGCCCAATATAGACGGTTCAATATTAACGATGTAATGGAACATACCGTGTTGGCACTCAATATGGCCGCCACGCGCTTGGATGACACACCCTAATGCCCAATACAGACGGTTCAATATTAACGATGTAATGGAACATACCATGTTGGCACCCAATATGGCCGCCACGCGCTTGGATGACACACCCTAATGCCCAATATGGACGGTTCAATATTAACGATGTAATGGAACATACCGTGTTGGTACCCAATATGGCCGCCACGCGCTTGGATGACACACCCTAATGCCCAATATAGACGGTTCAATATTAACGATGTAATGGAACATACCGTGTTGGCCCCCAATATGGCCGCCACGCGCTTGGATGACACACCCTAATGCCCAATATAGACGGTTTAATATTAACGATGTAATGGAACATACCGTGTTGGCCCCTAATATGGCCGCCACGCGCTTGGATGACACACCCTAATGCCCAATATAGACGGTTCAATATTAACGATGTAATGGAACATACCGTGTTGGCCCACAATATGGCCGCCACGCGCTTGGATGACACACCCTAATGCCCAATATAGACGGTTCAATATTAACGATGTAATGGAACATACCGTGTTGGCCCACAATATGGCCGCCACGCGCTTGGATGACACACCCTAATGCCCAATATAGACGGTTCAATATTAACGATGTAATGAAACATACCGTGTTGTTCCCCAATATGGCCGCCACGCGCTTAGATGACACACCCTAATGCCCAATATAGACGGTTCAATATTAACGATGTAATGGAACATACCGTGTTGACCCCAATATGGCCGCCACGCGCTTGGATGACACACCCTAATGCCCAATATAGACGGTTCAATATTAACGATGTAATGGAACATACCGTGTTGGCCCCCAATATGGCCGCCACGCGCTTGGATGACACACCCTAATGCCCAATATAGACGGTTCAATATTAACGATTAACACTGCCTATAGAAGTAGCAGCTTAATACTCCAATATGGCCGTTGTGACGTCACGTAATGAACACTGCCTATAGAAGTAGCAGCTTAATACTCCAATATGGCCGTTGTGACGTCACGTAATGAACACTGCCTATAGAAGTAGCAGCTTAATACTCCAATATGGCCGTTGTGACGTCACGTAATGAACACTGCCTATAGAAGTAGCAGCTTAATACTCCAATATGGCCGTTGTGACGTCACGTAATGAACACTGCCTATAGAAGTAGCAGCTTAATACTCCAATATGGCCGTTGTGACGTCACGTAATGAACACTGCCTATAGAAGTAGCAGCTTAATACTCCAATATGGCCGTTGTGACGTCACGTAATGAACACTGCCTATAGAAGTAGCAGCTTAATACTCCAATATGGCCGTTGTGACGTCACGTAATGAACACTGCCTATAGAAGTAGCAGCTTAATACTCCAATATGGCCGTTGTGACGTCACGTAATGAACACTGCCTATAGAAGTAGCAGCTTAATACTCCAATATGGCCGTTGTGACGTCACGTAATGAACACTGCCTATAGAAGTAGCAGCTTAATACTCCAATATGGCCGTTGTGACGTCACGTAATGAACACTGCCTATAGAAGTAGCAGCTTAATACTCCAATATGGTCGTTGTGACGTCACGTAATGAACACTGCCTATAGAAGTAGCAGCTTAATACTCCAATATGGCCGTTGTGACGTCACGTAATGAACACTGCCTATAGAAGTAGCAGCTTAATACTCCAATATGGCCGTTGTGACGTCACGTAATGAACACTGCCTATAGAAGTAGCAGCTTAATACTCCAATATGGCCGTTGTGACGTCACGTAATGAACACTGCCTATAGAAGTAGCAGCTTAATACTCCAATATGGCCGTTGTGACGTCACGTAATGAACACTGCCTATAGAAGTAGCAGCTTAATACTCCAATATGGCCGTTGTGACGTCACGTAATGAACACTGCCTATAGAAGTAGCAGCTTAATACTCCAATATGGCCGTTGTGACGTCACGTAATGAACACTGCCTATAGAAGTAGCAGCTTAATACTCCAATATGGCCGTTGTGACGTCACGTAATGAACACTGCCTATAGAAGTAGCAGCTTAATACTCCAATATGGCCGTTGTGACGTCACGTAATGAACACTGCCTATAGAAGTAGCAGCTTAATACTCCAATATGGCCGTTGTGACGTCACGTAATGAACACTGCCTATAGAAGTAGCAGCTTAATACTCCAATATGGCCGTTGTGACGTCACGTAATGAACACTGCCTATAGAAGTAGCAGCTTAATACTCCAATATGGCCAATGTGACGTCACGTAATGAACACTGCCTATAGAAGTAGCAGCTTAATACTCCATTATGGCCGTTGTGACGTCACGTAATGAAGTAGCAGCTTAATACTCCAATATGGCCGTTGTGACGTCACGTAATGAACACTGCCTATAGAAGTAGCAGCTTAATACTCCAATATGGCCGTTGTGACGTCACGTAATGAACACTGCCTATAGAAGTAGCAGCTTAATACTCCAATATGGCCGTTGTGACGTCACGTAATGAACACTGCCTATAGAAGTAGCAGCTTAATACTCCAATATGGCCGTTGTGACGTCACGTAATGAACACTGCCTATAGAAGTAGCAGCTTAATACTCCATTATGGCCGTTGTGACGTCACGTAATGAAGTAGCAGCTTAATACTCCAATATGGCCGTTGTGACGTCACGTAATGAACACTGCCTATAGAAGTAGCAGCTTAATACTCCAATATGGCCGTTGTGACGTCACGTAATGAACACTGCCTATAGAAGTAGCAGCTTAATACTCCAATATGGTCGTTGTGACGTCACGTAATGAACACTGCCTATAGAAGTAGCAGCTTTATACTCCAATATGGCCGTTGTGACGTCACGTAATGAACACTGCCTATAGAAGTAGCAGCTTAATACTCCAATATGGCCGTAGTGACGTCACGTAATGAACACTGCCTATAGAAGTAGCAGCTTAATACTCCAATATGGCCGTTGTGACGTCACGTAATGAACACTGCCTATAGAAGTAGCAGCTTAATACTCCAATATGGCCGTTGTGACGTCACGTAATGAACACTGCCTATAGAAGTAGCAGCTTAATACTCCAATATGGCCGTTGTGACGTCACGTAATGAACACTGCCTATAGAAGTAGCAGCTTAATACTCCAATATGGCCGTTGTGACGTCACGTAATGAACACTGCCTATAGAAGTAGCAGCTTAATACTCCAATATGGCCGTTGTGACGTCACGTAATAAACACTGCCTATAGAAGTAGCAGCTTAATACTCCAATATGGCCGTTGTGACGTCACGTAATGAACACTGCCTATAGAAGTAGCAGCTTAATACTCCAATATGGCCGTTGTGACGTCACGTAATGAACACTGCCTATAGAAGTAGCAGCTTAATACTCCAATATGGCCGTTGTGACGTCACGTTATGAACACTGCCTATAGAAGTAGCAGCTTAATACTCCAATATGGCCGTTGTGACGTCACGTAATGAACACTGTCTATAGAAGTAGCAGCTTAATACTCCAATATGGCCGTTGTGACGTCACGTTATGAACACTGCCTATAGAAGTAGCAGCTTAATACTCCAATATGGCCGTTGTGACGTCACGTAATGAACACTGCCTATAGAAGTAGCAGCTTAATACTCCAATATGGCCGTTGTGACGTCACGTAATGAACACTGCCTATAGAAGTAGCAGCTTAATACTCCAATATGGCCGTTGTGACGTCACGTAATGAACACTGCCTATAGAAGTAGCAGCTTAATACTCCAATATGGCCGTTGTGACGTCACGTAATGAACACTGCCTATAGAAGTAGCAGCTTAATACTCCAATATGGCCGTTGTGACGTCACGTAATGAACACTGCCTATAGAAGTAGCAGCTTAATACTCCAATATGGCCGTTGTGACGTCACGTAATGAACACTGCCTATAGAAGTAGCAGCTTAATACTTCAATATGGCCGTTGTGACGTCACGTAATGAACACTGCCTATAGAAGTAGCAGCTTAATACTCCAATATGGCCGTTGTGACGTCACGTAATGAAGTAGCAGCAGGGTGACACTAAGTCAACGTACCACAGAAATATTGACGATTACTGACATAAAAACTTTCCTCGGCGCGTTTCTTTATTACTAGTGTAGTGACTAACTTGCTAGCTTCATTTTTCTTCAGCTGTCGGAGCCTTGATTCGTTTTATTGGTCTTTCCTTTATGGGCATCGTTTTATCAACGTGTTTATACCCAAGCAAAGCTAGAAGCGTGATCGCTCGTAAACTCTGCTACTAAACGCGCATGGAAGCTCTGCTCAGTTTGGCTGGCACATGCATGCGTCCAACCTACTTAACATGTATCTGGCCCAAAACTTCCGGCGCCGCCTTATGTAGGGACACTACTTGTATCATAATATCTAGAGTGCATTTGTGTGTGATGCATTTGGATGCAGTCCATTTGGAGGCTACATACTCTACTTTGGGCGGGGTACATTATACAATATACAACCATTTGTTTTGTGGGGCTTGTTGTTGTAGGGGGTTTGTTCTAGCTTTGAATGCAGAAGGTCCAGGGTTCGATTCCCAGTTTGGGCTCGCGTTTTGTAACTTTGGACGCTGACTTTAATATATCTATGTGTATACACATAAACGGTGACCTTGGAGCCGTCATAGCAACGAAGCCCATAATAAGTTGTATAAACTTCCCCCACTGAACATTAGTTCTTTAACTGAGTGGATGAACAATAAATATAAAATATATTTATTTATGAACCACTGTCTACTGATACGGCTGCCGTTATGTCGTTCTTACATGAGAGAACAGTTGGGAAGGAATGTCCAAGGACTGCATGATACGAACAAGGACTCCGTATACGCCTTGAGCGTCAGAGAAACACAAATTCATGTAAGAAAACCGTACGGTATGCAGATGACGCTAATATTGGTCCGTTTTACCAACGTTACTAATACAAACTATCAGAAGAAAATAAATATAAATTCGTAATGTGGTTATGATAAACACTAATTGGAAATTTCCAATGCGATATACATATATTTTACTAAATGTATTTTGTAGTAGGTATACGATACTATATTATTATAACGGACGAGAAAGTATCTACTAAGAATGCATCACTGTTAAACCATACATCCATTCAATGATCGCAATGTTAATTAATTGTCAAACATCACGAATCTTAAACTGCCTGGTACTTATTATTGGCACTTCATTTGAGGGGCACAATGTCTGCGTTTGTCAAAAAAACTAAAACCATTACAACTGTAATCTCTTCCCCCTCATTCACCGTAAAAAGTAACAAAAACACAACCAGCAATAAAACCACTAATGATATTCTTCATCCTGTCAGAAATATACAAAGGCTTAAACCAATTTGTTTGGAGTAAACCCATTTTTGAGTGAATCAAATTTTGTTTTCAAACAAACCTCATTCCTCTGTCTAGGAAAAATAGTTGTAAAATGTTTTTCATTACTCGAGCGTAGCTTGGGGGTTGATGTTGTGAGAACTGGAGCGAGCTGGGAGTGAACAATCACGACTCTGGTGTAGAACGAGCAAACACTCTAAAGCGTTCAAACCGTGTTCATTTGTTGGATAGTAAAGTTTCGTTTGAAGAATGTTTCAACTTTAAGCTTTACGGGCATAAAGCTATTGCTGATGCCAGAGAGGATTTGATTGAGAAAACAGCTCAATGATCGAGATAGTAAAATATTATTTTAATCAGCAACACACAAAATAAAATTGTAAATAATGACATTTTTTATTTGTGCAAATTATAAAATCAAAAAAATTAACTTACATGTGTCTATTGTTCATCTCTCACCACGTTTAGGTATTCGCGATTAAAGTGTTCTTTCTTTCTCTGACCGCGATAACTAGCCTATATTATACGAGACTATTGCTTTTAAGTATGCTCTGCCAGTCTGCAATGACAATGAGCACAAAAATGCACTAAAAATGCGAAGATTTGCCTGGTTGTACAACTTACCTTGTTACAGCGCAAAACTTAAGGTCCATTATTCGGCACTAAATGTTGCAGATATGATCTCTGGCGGCGAAATCGTGAAGTAATAGCTAGAGGGCAACAAAGCCGCTGGATGTCATTTGTCAGTGTCATTTGTCAGTGTTTATATGAGAATGGCAACGATTCCAAAGAAACATAAGCGATATTGTTGTGTCAGTGAATATCCATCCAGCTTCGCTGGATATTTGCTGGTTGCGTTTTGTATGATATGTTTGTATATATGATCTCTGGCGGCGAAATCGTGAAGTAATAGCTAGAGCAGAGCTATATGAGCTATATAAGAGCTATATCCAAGATGCCTTTCATATTATGGGGATTTTGGATCAAGGGACACACCAAGCATCCGAAGGCCCGAAGTTCATGTTCTGATCATAATGTTAATTAATAGGGCTGCCCAACGATAAAAAAAATCATATCGATATCGCGGGAAGAAATATCGATATCGCGTCGCGATATCGAAGTTTTCAAGTGACGTATCGATATCGGCAATATCGCCACATCGAAACTTTTCTCGCCTGTTTTTAGGATTTACAGGCCAGCTAGAGATCATTCTTTAAACAATATTACGTAAAGAAATATTTTAGCTTTGAAATGTCTTACTATGTGTGTCAATTTGTTTGTTGTACTATTCAAATTGTAAAATATCCACACAAAACAGCGATGGTGTGGTTGGCGTGACGTGATACGTAATCGGGTTTTTGTATCAATTAGCTTATAAGGCGTTATATTCGACTCGACTAGATTCGGTTCGATATCGCAATATGTACGTTATATTAATTCTATATCGATATCGAATTATGTATTTATTATCGATATTGTATCGAATTATCGATATCGTTGGGCAGCCCTATTAATTAACCACATGCAATTAAAAGCCCACCGATTAACACTGCCTCTCTTTCATTGAGGTTCCTTTGGGCTCTATTTGCTTTCAAATATATGTATATTTCAGAATAAAGTTAAGAACTTACTTTGCGCAATAACATGTTCAGGCGGATCCATGCTCTCCTGTCAGTTTGTTACCCTCTAACTGTCAGCCATGTTGCGCAGCAGTGGTGCTATCTCTTGACACATTTAGTGTCGAATTATAAATTTACATTTGAAAATGAACAGTTCAATTATTTAAGAAAAGGAAGCTAATTAATAAACCAGTGGGATTGACTCAAACGTTACTAATTTAAGAGTAATTTAACAAGTAGGTTTCACGCTGCGAATAAGTTGAACTGAGAACTGAGCGTCCTCAAGTAGTCTGGCTTTCAACATTACAAAGGCGGTGCTTAAGTCTGAAAGGAAACACGAGACAGTAAATCGGAACTAGGGTTCGGGGGCACAGACGGTCTCTATAGTTCGTCCCCTCTAACATCCTTTCATGCACGATGTTGCAACGAAAATTAACAGATATCTGGCTTTCTTTGCGGTCGGTCTTACACTTGCAAGTTACAACGATCTCACTACAACTTTTAAGCCGCGTTTACATCCACTTAACGCTCGTAAATTAACTTACGTGGCGTACGCCCACAAGTTGAGCCTACACAATCAAATGGTTTCGTCTACATTGGAATTAAGCAAATTAACGCTACGTACGCCAAGCCAAGCTGAGGCGAAAGTTCAATCAAATTCAACTTTTTGTTAATTTGAAAAAGTTGGTTAAGTGGCGCATGCGCAGAGCAAATTTTCTCCCCCAGAAATATTCTGATTTGTTGATTGAAGTAAATTTTGTTCATTTCATAGATTGGTTGTAGACAACCATATAAATTTGACGAAGTTTTGAAATTTGCGTATGCTTATTTACGAGCGTTAAAAGGATGTAAATATGGCTTTATCCTTGTCATAACTTGTGTTCACCATGGCAACAACAAGCTTTGAAAGAGTACTTATTCAGAGAATAACTTTATCTCGAACTTGTGCAGAGAAGAACAAAAAATGTGTACATTTTGATTTTTTTGGGGACAACGTGTATTATTTAGGGCACACCGGAGGTTTGTTTGTCGTATTCGTCTGCCAATTGAATTGGAAAATGTCAAAGTGTATCAGTGGTGTAGTGCCAAATTTACCAGTACGCGTATACGCTTCAGTGGGAAACTGGAGGGACACATCTTTCCAGACAAAAGAACATGGGGTTTGGGGGCAGAGCCCCCCAACAATGGCGCCGCAGGCGATTTAAAAAAAAAACAGGCTTTTTAGAGTGTGTTTTGAGCGTTTTAGATACTAATACCGGTCTGAATGCAATCCCGAAATACTGCAGTTTTTTTAGTGCAAAACCAGAAAAATCACCCAAAATAATTGGAAAACTGACGAGAATTGTTCAGGAATACGTGTTGGGGTTTGGGAAGTGGTTTCGCGACACACACGCCACCCGTGGCCCGTATAGGTATATAGGTGAATCTGTTGATCTTGGCTGTTGATAATTGACACCGAGCGAGACAATTGTATCCCACTTGGTGTATTGGCGGGACGCGGAACTTAAAATTGAATCTCGGGACTCCCAGATCCAGGGCTGGTCTCAATGGAGAAAAGCTGAAAATCGTGAATAATGTGTCCGTCATTCGAGGCATGTTACGACCGTATCATTGCGTATCACTCGTATCATAACCAAAACCAGTGTGTATACGAAAGTTTTTTAGCCGGAGCAGTGTGTATACGGCGTATACGCCCGTATACGCACCACTACACCACTGAAGTGTATCAACTCATATTTATTTATATTGAAGATGTGTAGTTTATGTATGGAATATACTAGGACATACCATAGGTGTGGATCGTTTAATAATTGAGTAAGAGTTACAAATTTGTCTATTCCTTAGTAGTCTTGGTGTGTAGGCACCGTGTGTTACAAACAGCGCTATAAGTGGCCAAATGTAGCAACTTATTGGTGAAGATTGTATTCCATGGTTGACAATAGTGCCGGATATTATTGTGAAACATGTAGTTTTTTGTTTGTTTGTTATTTGTTGTTGTTGTGATTTTATTTTGTTTTGTTGTTTGGTTTTGTGTTTCATTGTCTTGTTTTGTTTGTGTTTGTTGTGTGTTATTTGTTGTTTGTAGGTCTAAGGGCCGGTATTTCAATGTCCAGTTAAAATCAACTTTTCAGTTAAATTGTTTTCACCATGACAACGGCCAATAGAAATACACCAAACTTGGCTTACCTGACAGTTAAATTTACTTAACACTTTAACTGGACATTGAAGTTAGAGGCATGAAACGTGTCCTGATTTAAATGGAGGCTTAAGATGGACTGATGGGATTCATAATCTGCCCAAAAAATTTAAAAGCCGTATTTAATTAAACAATGTTCACAATTTGCCATTATCGACGTAGGAAGAACGACGCTGCTTCATCAGAAAGTTGCGTGACATTGTCACTTAAACGCTTCATTCGTTTTCACTAGCGCCCACAGTGATCAAACTCGCTGCCTATACCTCATTGGAGTCGAATAGTTTGGGACTAAATCCAGTGAGAGATGTTTCGAAGATAACACTTAGTGCGACTCTCCAAAAAAAAAACGGTCATCAACTTGTACGAAATGAGAAACTATCATTGTATTTTTTTAACTTTTTATTTGTGTTAAATTTTCCGGTCAATTTTCCCCGAGGAAAGAAAAGGCGGACAAACAAAGCTTTTCCGCGACCTGGCCCGACCTCACGTCACGTGATAAAAACGTGACGTCGAGTATGAATTGCGGCGAAACGTCGACAATTCACAGCGAGCTCGAACAATTTGTAGGAAACGTTTTTACACGCCGATGGAATTTATATCCGTAGAACGCCCGGTTAGCGGTGACAATAGGACTGAACACACTCCCATTCCCGCCCATACAACAATGATTCATTTACACTTTTGTTCTTGGTTATTTCAAACGATGTCAAGTTAAATGTTTTTAATTTGTATGTAGTATGAAAGGTCTACTAGACTCGTCGAACTCTCAAGTCGGGTAGTCATATGGGATCCAAAATCACACTATACAAATTCATGCTTTACTACAATTATATATACGACTTAAAACTTAAAACACATACAAATAAATGTCTTTAAACAATGCTATTTTACCTCTTTAGGTCATAATAGATGTATCTATATTTGATATATTGTATTCTATTTTATAGGCCACTTCTTTTGAATAGCTTGTGGCTGTCCAGGAACTGCTATCTTATCGCGGGGACAGTTTTTCATGCTTGTTTGATCCCGAGAGCTATGTCAGTGGAAGCGTATGCTTCTGGTATGGTCACCCTAGCCGGACAGGTCGACGTGGAGAAGCCAGACGAAAGGCAATCCATGACCTCCCCTTTCCCTTGTCCTCCCGTTACGTCCTACTTGTCCCGTTCCTCCAACAACCCCCGACGTCATACGACTAGTCGAGTACGCCGTTTGAACGTGATTTATAGCAATATGTATACCCCGGCCCCATTCATTCGCTTTGTTTCGCGACTGTGCAGCGAGTTGAGACAACAACATCCAACCAACAAATTCCAACACATAAAAGAAATCACAATATATTATTATTATTATTATTATTTATTTATTATTTATTTTATATACACAACAGAATGGCACAATAGGGAATGTTCATCAAAAATAAATATTGTTCAGAGTACCAAAAAATGATAGTCCTTATCCAAAAATGTCTGAAAAGTGCATAGTTCCAATTCTGACGTGCATAGTTCCAATTCTGACGTCAAACTTTGGTAAACAACAAATTTTATGAATTAATTTATCTAAGCTCTTTGGAATTCACAACTATTTCGCCTGTTATAACAGCACTTCATTGTTGACGATCTTCAGACGTTTTTTTTTTAAACCACAATGTTTTCAAATATTCTTAAAAAAAATACTGTAATTATTGATTATATTCGTATAAATTTATGTTCAATAGTATTTATTGAACATTTTAGAATCAAATTTGATACAAAACATTCTATTGCGAGTGAAATTATTAGCAAAACAGCGTTTCTTGATATGATTGGGTGGTTGTGATCCAAACGTTTGACGTCATTCCCCGTTTTTCCCGCCAAAACTATGTTTGAAAGTTTCGAGTGATTTTTATCTATGAAATCTATTCCAAACACACACAACAATTAATATGATTCTTTATAGAAAATCAAAGTCAACTAGATGGAACTATAAAAAAATCATCTGAACATTCCCCATTCCACAAAGTGTGTTTTGATAAAACAAACAAAAACGAAAACAACAAAACATCCAACAAATATCACATCATGTAGTACATAAAAACAATGATGGTCGCATATACATGCCCCATATGTCACTGCATTAAAATGGCCTTTTTAAAAGTACGTATAGAGTCATTAAAAACATCAACACCCTCTTGCGCATTTATTAAAAAACTATTGTAAGTTGACAAGTTTGGAAAGGAATAGCACGTCTAGTTAATCGAGGCGGCACAAAGAAGTTAATGCCAGAGAGTAAAATTGGACAATCTATAATATTATTCACGATTTTGTACAGGAAACTGACGTCGGATAAAGACCTCCTTATAGAGAGAGTGACGGAATTTTTAAATCAGCACACGATTGGTCATAATCTCGCCTGTGGTATTCCTTTCCAGTCTTAAAGAACCGTTGCTGGATTCGTTCAGCTCCAGTAATAAGAGTTTTCTGATATGGATTCCACACAGTAGAGGCATAGTCAAGGTATATATTTCTATTCGATTCTATATATAATATAGAATCGTTAACTGTGTCTTCAGCCAAACGCGTCAACTTCCACTCCAACTGAGATCTCACAGCTCATCTCTGACGCTGTGTTGAGCTGGGAATCCCCTGACCTTGAAGTGTCATCTACCTTCTACTGTAGACGCAGCGCCAGGTGCAGCTCTACCCCCCCCCCCCCTCACAACACTATATATACCCCATACAACTCGCAGGAGACAGAACTATACTAGCCCCAACGTAAGTATTCGCACACCGACCTCAAATCCTTGTCTACTGCCGCTTTCATGCACGCTGTTTTAATAAAAGTCAACTGATTCCTGGCGTGTTTTCACACATTCGTAAATGCAGCCTTCCGCTGAGTGTAGCTTACGCATACACCTGTTCTGCCACGCCCACCGTTCCAGGTAACCAACGGAAAGTCGTAAATTATCCCTAATAGACTTGTTACAATTAGATGGTAGGGACTAGAGTTTTCGAAAATGAAGTTTATACCATTGGATTAAATTTGGCCACAAACCACTTGCAAAATATTATGGCTAAAGGATCGTTCAGATTGTTTCATGTTCCAGAGCAAGATAAGTATATCAAGCAAGGGTAAATTTTAAAACTTGTCGTATAGGCTTTCGCGGCCGGAGTCATTATTAAAACTTGGCTGTCGGATTTCTCCTCGTGTATCGATAAAAATAAATTTAAAAAAAACAAATTATTAAATAACTCGATGGACGCGGTGAAACCCGACAGCAAAGTTTTAATAAGGGTCAATTTTAACTCTTTTGTGGCACTATAGTGATATTTGGGGCGCCATTGTTTTCCTGGTGAAGATTTGGCGATGGATGAGAATGTGAAATGAAATGAAATAATCTTTATTTGTCAGAATGAGCTTCCGCTCTTTACATTGACATTACGATTACACTAGACTAAACTAAACTAACCTAACCTAAACTAAACTAAACTAAAAAAAAAAAAAAAAACACAATGGGAAAAGTAATGTGAACAATGCAAAGTCAGGCTTACATTTTGTCTTAATTTTAGGTTATGATTATTGATTTTGACTGTCTAAAGTCATAAAAATAATGTTATAATAATATAAATAAAATTGAGTGACACAGATAATTATAACTCTCAAAACTAGGCCTAATTGTACAATTGAAGAATTTTGATATAATGTATGAATTTTACTATTATCTACTACTACCTCCATTTAGAGGTGAATATCTGAAAACAACAAAAATAGTACATATTATAATATTAATATAGAAAACAAAGTAAAGCACCAAAGTAATAATATAACTACTTACTTATAATACAATACATAAAATCGAATACAACAATACTTATAATAAAACCGACACTACATTTTAACTTGCAGATTCTCAGTTAATAACAGATAATGCCATTACTTCATAACTCCTATATTTATTTTGTTCGGCAAATCATGTTACTTGAAGCAGTCTCCCAGATCATATTGCAGCAGATTGTTTTTAATTACTTTTTTAAAGAGATTTTGACCTAAGCATTTAGTAGACAGAGGAAGATTGTTGTATAGAATAAACCCGGTGGTTTACATTCGAGCGGCCAAACTTATCGGTGCTAACATTATCAATAAAAAGATTATTCTTAGTGCGTGTATTGTATATGCATGTTTATTTTTATTGAGTGTGAAATCTAGATTTGTACCGGTATATTTATGAATCATATTATGTACAAATGGAAGAGTAACATGTTTATTTATTAGATTGAGAGGTAGAATGTAATTAGTCTTGTACATATCTATACGATGTGTTTCCCTAGGATAGTTAAAGATATTTCGGATGGCTCTATTCTGCAAGACATGCAGGTGCTTCAGTTTAGTTTTGCCGGTTGTGGCCCACACGATATACGACAATTTGTGGTCAAGAACGCGTTCGCTTCTATCCAATATGTGTTGTAGTCCCAACGTAACTACTCTCATGCCGACCTCAGATTCTTCTCTACCTACCTACTAAACATCTATACCGCTATTATTCATGCACACTGTTCAACGAAAGCCAACAGATTCCTGGCGTTCTTTCTCACATTTGTGAAGGAAGTCTTCCCCATAGTAGAATGCACAAGCCTCATTATTCACTCATTCTGTGTAAAGAGTTTCCAGGTAACGAACACAAGGCAGTAGATTACCCCTAATGCACCTGTTTATAGCGGCTATTTCGAAAACATGAGAATACTTACGTTGAGGCAACTTTATTCACTGGATGACAATTTGTGGTCAAGAACGCGTTCGCTTCTACCCAATATGTGTCTATCTACCTTGTTTACTTCATTGTTTAATTTTCTTAAATGCCGTTTGATGCTGTGTTTGAATGCTGTGATTAGATGATAGATATAGATTTGATGTCAACTGGTAGAGGCTATAGTGTGAGTGGCCAGTTGAGGTAAGTCCCTTCTAATGGAGACCAGTGCCCGCAAAGAGGGCTCTTATACACATATTTTGCAACTTCTTTATTAATCTCATACATCCTTGAACAACTTTCCTATTCCAACAGTCACATTCTGTTTCTAAATACTTGCAAGCCCACTTTGCGATCCTAACAGCCACCAACGCACACTCGCCCTACAGACCTTCAACACTCCGACCCACCCCTATTTTAGACTCTCATATGGCGACGCCGGCGATGTGAAATGGATCTGATAAGTCAACATCATATTAATGTTGGCCAACGTGTATTCTCACGCTTACGACATAGCCGAGTCCGATGGTACCAACTTAATTATCCCCTTATCTAGTTCCTACCATATAATTGAAATAGGTTTATTGGAATTGTGTGCGAGCTTCCGTTGGTTACCTGAAACGGTGGGCGTGGTCATACGGGTGTGTGCACTCAACTCCGTGGAAGAATGTATCGATGTGTGAAACAACGCCAGGAATCTGTTCATTTTCATGGAGTTAGCGCGCATGAAAGGGGCAGTAGAGCAGGATCTGAGATCGGTGTGTAACTACATACTTTGGGGCTAATCTACGTAGCTGTCGGGTACGTCAAATAGTCAATAAATAACAACCGACTCGTGTAAGTGGCCGAAGGTGGGATCCAAGGTAGGTTTAATGGACTTGTCATCTACTACAGGACGATAAGTTCCACACAGTACTTACCTGCTACTCGGCAACAAGCGGGGGCATCCCGTGCCCTTGGGAAAAATCCTCTGACTTCGACAGCAACGACAACATTTTCCGTCACCCGAGGGATGAAAGTTTTTGACTTTTCACACGAAAACACAATATTACTTGATCTCGAAATCAATTCAGTTTTCTACCTCAGGAAAAACAATTTTCCATCACCGCTAATTTCGCTTTTGTAAACGTTTTGTTTCTGGAAGAGTAAAGGTTTAAAATGATTTGTTTTTACTGAAGCACGATACAACTTTTAACGTTATTCTATTTTCACCTTAATGCTAACACAATACTCATACCAACTTGAAAAACAAATGTGCGCTAAGCGTTACTTCAAGTTTGAATTTACAATGACAAGCATTTCCAAATATGTTACCAAGTGGCAATAAATGAGAAGACAGTTTGTAGCACATACCTTCTAACACATTACGGCGAAAATAACTGGTAACAAGAAAAACTACAAAACGAAATGCTTACTTGAGTTGAGGTGGAAAAGAGTGTAGCTATAGTGTCGAGTGTCGGGGTCGTCGCTTGGCGGTCTTCCCTCTGACGATAACAGGGAATTTACTCAGACAAAGCAACGGCCGAAATACATTGATCGATCTAATCTAAAAAGAGAAATAACGTGAACACAGTTTTTGCAGAAAAAGAAAAAAACACTTTATACGACTATTATTCAACTGTGTAAACGTAACGCGATTAAAGGTTCATAGAATTGATTTAAATCATGACCTAAGGTATATACAACTTTACAATAGCGTAAACTTCCCGCCGTGGTTTGTACGCGCAAATACACACGCTGACGACTCGGATGCCGGCAGAGGTGTTTTGACACTAGCACGTGGTGCCGGCTGGAGACTGCGAGATGCTACCTTGGTCCTGGCTTTAGTACGGCGCACGCCCGCCTCAAACCCATAGCAACCAACATATAGCCTGTTGGCTGCTAGGCAACACCCAGACACTGTGAGATGCTACCTTGGTCCTGGCTTTAGTACGGCGCACGCCCGCCTCAAACCCATAGCAACCAACATATAGCCTGTTGGCTGCTAGGCAACACCCAGACACTGTGAGATGCTACCTTGGTCCTGGCTTTAGTACAGCGCACGCCCGCCTCAAACCCATAGCAACCATACAGAGTTGAACATATAGCCTGTTGGCTGCTAGACAACACCCAGACACTGTGAGATGCTACCTTGGTCCTGGCTTTAGTACAGCGCACGCCCGCCTCAAACCCATAGCAACCACACAGAGTTGAACATATAGCCTGTTGGCTGCTAGACAACACCCAGACACTGTGAGATGCTACCTTGGTCCTGGCTTTAGTACAGCGCACGCCCGCCTCAAACCCATAGCAACCACACAGAGTTGAACATATAGCCTGTTGGCTGCTAGACAACACCCAGACACTGTGAGATGCTACCTTGGTCCTGGCTTTAGTACAGCGCACGCCCGCCTCTAACCCATAGCAACCACACAGAGTTGAACATATAGCCTGTTGGCTGAAGGCAACACCCAGACACTGTGAGATGCTACCTTGGTCCTGGCTTTAGTACAGCGCACGCCCGCCTCAAACCCATAGCAACCACACAGAGTTGAACATATAGCCTGTTGGCTGCTAGGCAACACCCAGACACTGTGAGATGCTACCTTGGTCCTGGCTTTAGTACAGCGCACGCCCGCCTCAAACCCATAGCAACCACACAGAGTTGAACATATAGCCTGTTGGCTGCTAGGCAACACCCAGACACTGTGAGATGCTACCTTGGTCCTAGCTTTAGTACAGCGCACGCCCGCCTCAAACCCATAGCAACCTTACAGAGTTGAACATATAGCCTGTTGGCTGCTAGGCAACACCCAGACACTGTGAGATGCTACCTTGGTCCTGGCTTTAGTACAGCGCACGCCCGCCTCAAACCCATAGCAACCACACAGAGTTGAACATATAGCCTGTTGGCTGCTAGGCAACACCCAGACACTGTGAGATGCTACCTTGGTCCTGGCTTAAGTACAGCGCACGCCCGCCTCAAACCCATAGCAACCACACAGAGTTGAACATATAGCCTGTTGGCTGCTAGGCAACACCCAGACACTGTGAGATGCTACCTTGGTCCTGGCTTTAGTACAGCGCACGCCCGCCTCAAACCCATAGCAACCACACAGAGTTGAACATATAGCCTGTTGGCTGCTAGGCAACACCCAGACACTGTGAGATGCTACCTTGGTCCTGGCATTAGTACAGCGCACGCCCGCCTCAAACCCATAGCAACCACACAGAGTTGAACATATAGCCTGTTGGCTGCTAGGCAACACCCAGACACTGTGAGATGCTACCTTGGTCCTGGCTTTAGTACAGCGCACGCCCGCCTCTAACCCATAGCAACCACACAGAGTTGAACATATAGCCTGTAGGCTGCTAGGCAACACCCAGACACTGTGAGATGCTACCTTGGTCCTGGCTTTAGTACAGCGCACGCCCGCCTCTAACCCATAGCAACCACACAGAGTTGAACATATAGCCTGTTGGCTGCTAGGCAACACCCAGACACTGTGAGATGCTACCTTGGTCCTGGCTTTAGTACAGCGCACGCCCGCCTCAAACCCATAGCAACCACACAGAGTTGAACATATAGCCTGTTGGCTGCTAGGCAACACCCAGACACTGTGAGATGCTACCTTGGTCCTGGCATTAGTACAGCGCACGCCCGCCTCAAACCCATAGCAACCACACAGAGTTGAACATATAGCCTGTTGGCTGCTAGGCAACACCCAGACACTGTGAGATGCTACCTTGGTCCTGGCTTTAGTACAGCGCACGCCCGCCTCAAACTTATAGCAACCACACAGAGTTGAACATATAGCCTGTTGGCTGCTAGGCAACACCCAGACACTGTGAGATGCTACCTTGGTCCTGGCTTTAGTACAGCGCACGCCCGCCTCAAACCCATAGCAACCACACAGAGTTGAACATATAGCCTGTTGGCTGCTAGGCAACACCCAGACACTGTGAGATGCTACCTTGGTCCTGGCTTTAGTACAGCGCACGCCCGCCTCAAACCCATAGCAACTACACAGAGTTGAACATATAGCCTGTTGGCTGAAGGCAACACCCAGACACTGTGAGATGCTACCTTGGTCCTGGCTTTAGTACAGCGCACGCCCGCCTCAAACCCATAGCAACCACACAGAGTTGAACATATAGCCTGTTGGCTGCTAGGCAACACCCAGACACTGTGAGATGCTACCTTGGTCCTGGCTTTAGTACAGCGCACGCCCGCCTCAAACCCATAGCAACCACACAGAGTTGAACATATAGCCTGTTGGCTGCTAGGCAACAACCAGACACTGTGAGATGCTACCTTGGTCCAGGCTTTAGTACAGCGCACGCCCGCCTCTAACCCATAGCAACTACACAGAGTTGAACATATAGCCTGTTGGCTGAAGGACACCCAGACACTGTGAGATGCTACCTTGGTCCTGGCTTTAGTACAGCGCACGCCCGCCTCAAACCCATAGCAACCACACAGAGTTGAACATATAGCCTGTTGGCTGCTAGGCAACACCCAGACACTGTGAGATGCTACCTTGGTCCTGGCTTTAGTACAGCGCACGCCCGCCTCTAACCCATAGCAACCACACAGAGTTGAACATATAGCCTGTTGGCTGCTAGGCAACACCCAGACACTGTGAGATGCTACCTTGGTCCTGGCTTTAGTACAGCGCACGCCCGCCTCTAACCCATAGCAACTACACAGAGTTGAACATATAGCCTGTTGGCTGAAGGCAACACCCAGACACTGTGAGATGCTACCTTGGTCCTGGCTTTAGTACAGCGCACGCCCGCCTCTAACCCATAGCAACTACACAGAGTTGAACATATAGCCTGTTGGCTGAAGGCAACACCCAGACACTGTGAGATGCTACCTTGGTCCTGGCTTTAGTACAGCGCACGCCCGCCTCTAACCCATAGCAACCACACAGAGTTGAACATATAGCCTGTTGGCTGCTAGGCAACACCCAGACACTGTGAGATGCTACCTTGGTCCTGGCTTTAGTTCAGCGCACGCCCGCCTCTAACCCATAGCAACTACACAGAGTTGAACATATAGCCTGTTGGCTGAAGGCAACACCCAGACACTGTGAGATGCTACCTTGGTCCTGGCTTTAGTACAGCGCACGCCCGCCTCTAACCCATAGCAACTACACAGAGTTGAACATATAGCCTGTTGGCTGAAGGCAACACCCAGACACTGTGAGATGCTACCTTGGTCCTGGCTTTAGTACAGCGCACGCCCGCCTCAAACCCATAGCAACCACACAGAGTTGAACATATAGCCTGTTGGCTGCTAGGCAACACCCAGACACTGTGAGATGCTACCTTGGTCCTGGCTTTAGTACAGCGCACGCCCGCCTCTAACCCATAGCAACTACACAGAGTTGAACATATAGCCTGTTGGCTGAAGGCAACACCCAGACACTGTGAGATGCTACCTTGGTCCTGGCTTTAGTACAGCGCACGCCCGCCTCAAACCCATAGCAACCATACAGAGTTGAACATATAGCCTGTTGGCTGCTAGGCAACACCCAGATACTGTGAGATGCTACCTTGGTCCTGGCTTTAGTACAGCGCACGCCCGCCTCAAACCCATAGCAACCATACAGAGTTGAACATATAGCCTGTTGGCTGCTAGGCAAAACCCAGACACTGTGAGATGCTACCTTGGTCCTGGCTTCAGTACAGCGCACGCCCGCCTCAAACCCATAGCAACCACACAGAGTTGAACATATAGCCTGTTGGCTGCTAGGCAACACCCAGATACTGTGAGATGCTACCTTGGTCCTGGCTTTAGTACAGCGCACGCCCGCCTCAAACCCATAGCAACCACACAGAGTTGAACATATAGCCTGTTGGCTGCTAGGCAACACCCAGACACTGTGAGATGCTACCTTGGTCCTGGCTTTAGTACAGCGCACGCCCGCCTCAAACCCATAGCAACCACACAGAGTTGAACATATAGCCTGTTGGCTGCTAGACAACACCCAGACACTGTGAGATGCTACCTTGGTCCTCGCTTTAGTACAGCGCACGCCCGCCTCAAACCCATAGCAACCACACAGAGTTGAACATATAGCCTGTTGGCTGCTAGGCAACACCCAGACACTGTGAGATGCTACCTTGGTCCTGGCTTTAGAACAGCGCACGCCCGCCTCTAACCCATAGCAACCACACAGAGTTGAACATATAGCCTGTTGGCTGCTAGACATCACCCAGATACTGTGAGATGCTACCTTGGTCCTGGCTTTAGTACAACGCACGCCCGCCTCAAACCCATAGCAACCACACAGAGTTGAACATATAGCCTGTTGGCTGCTAGGCAACACCCAGACACTGTGAGATGCTACCTTGGTCCTGGCTTTAGTACAGCGCACGCCCGCCTCAAACCCATAGCAACCACACAGAGTTGAACATATAGCCTGTTGGCTGCTAGGCAACACCCAGACACTGTGAGATGCTACCTTGGTCCTGGCTTTAGTACAGCGCACGCCCGCCTCAAACCCATAGCAACCACACAGAGTTGAACATATAGCCTGTTGGCTGCTAGGCAACACCCAGATACTGTGAGATGCTACCTTGGTCCTGGCTTTAGTACAGCGCACGCCCGCCTCAAACCCATAGCAACCACACAGAGTTGAACATATAGCCTGTTGGCTGCTAGGCAACACCCAGACACTGTGAGATGCTACCTTGGTCCTGGCTTTAGTACAGCGCACGCCCAACTCAAACCCATAGCAACCACACAGATTTCAACATGTAGCCTGTTGGCTGCTAGGCAACACCCTGACACTGTGAGATGCTACCTTGGTCCTGGCTTAAGTACAGCGCACGCCCGCCTCAAACCCATAGCAACCACACAGAGTTGAACATATAGCCTGTTGGCTGCTAGGCAACACCCAGACACTGTGAGATGCTACCTTGGTCCTGGCTTTAGTACAGCGCACGCCCGCCTCAAACCCATAGCAACCACACAGAGTTGAACATATAGCCTGTTGGCTGCTAGGCAACACCCAGACACTGTGAGATGCTACCTTGGTCCTGGCATTAGTACAGCGCACGCCCGCCTCAAACCCATAGCAACCACACAGAGTTGAACATATAGCCTGTTGGCTGCTAGGCAACACCCAGACACTGTGAGATGCTACCTTGGTCCTGGCTTTAGTACAGCGCACGCCCGCCTCTAACCCATAGCAACCACACAGAGTTGAACATATAGCCTGTAGGCTGCTAGGCAACACCCAGACACTGTGAGATGCTACCTTGGTCCTGGCTTTAGTACAGCGCACGCCCGCCTCTAACCCATAGCAACCACACAGAGTTGAACATATAGCCTGTTGGCTGCTAGGCAACACCCAGACACTGTGAGATGTTACCTTGGTCCTGGCTTTAGTACAGCGCACGCCCGCCTCAAACCCATAGCAACCACACAGAGTTGAACATATAGCCTGTTGGCTGCTAGGCAACACCCAGACACTGTGAGATGCTACCTTGGTCCTGGCATTAGTACAGCGCACGCCCGCCTCAAACCCATAGCAACCACACAGAGTTGAACATATAGCCTGTTGGCTGCTAGGCAACACCCAGACACTGTGAGATGCTACCTTGGTCCTGGCTTTAGTACAGCGCACGCCCGCCTCAAACTTATAGCAACCACACAGAGTTGAACATATAGCCTGTTGGCTGCTAGGCAACACCCAGACACTGTGAGATGCTACCTTGGTCCTGGCTTTAGTACAGCGCACGCCCGCCTCAAACCCATAGCAACCACACAGAGTTGAACATATAGCCTGTTGGCTGCTAGGCAACACCCAGACACTGTGAGATGCTACCTTGGTCCTGGCTTTAGTACAGCGCACGCCCGCCTCAAACCCATAGCAACTACACAGAGTTGAACATATAGCCTGTTGGCTGAAGGCAACACCCAGACACTGTGAGATGCTACCTTGGTCCTGGCTTTAGTACAGCGCACGCCCGCCTCAAACCCATAGCAACCACACAGAGTTGAACATATAGCCTGTTGGCTGCTAGGCAACACCCAGACACTGTGAGATGCTACCTTGGTCCTGGCTTTAGTACAGCGCACGCCCGCCTCAAACCCATAGCAACCACACAGAGTTGAACATATAGCCTGTTGGCTGCTAGGCAACACCCAGACACTGTGAGATGCTACCTTGGTCCAGGCTTTAGTACAGCGCACGCCCGCCTCTAACCCATAGCAACCACACAGAGTTGAACATATAGCCTGTTGGCTGCTAGGCAACACCCAGACACTGTGAGATGCTACCTTGGTCCTGGCTTTAGTACAGCGCACGCCCGCCTCAAACCCATAGCAACCACACAGAGTTGAACATATAGCCTGTTGGCTGCTAGGCAACACCCAGACACTGTGAGATGCTACCTTGGTCCTGGCTTTAGTACAGCGCACGCCCGCCTCTAACCCATAGCAACCACACAGAGTTGAACATATAGCCTGTTGGCTGCTAGGCAACACCCAGACACTGTGAGATGCTACCTTGGTCCTGGCTTTAGTACAGCGCACGCCCGCCTCTAACCCATAGCAACTACACAGAGTTGAACATATAGCCTGTTGGCTGAAGGCAACACCCAGACACTGTGAGATGCTACCTTGGTCCTGGCTTTAGTACAGCGCACGCCCGCCTCTAACCCATAGCAACTACACAGAGTTGAACATATAGCCTGTTGGCTGAAGGCAACACCCAGACACTGTGAGATGCTACCTTGGTCCTGGCTTTAGTACAGCGCACGCCCGCCTCTAACCCATAGCAACCACACAGAGTTGAACATATAGCCTGTTGGCTGCTAGGCAACACCCAGACACTGTGAGATGCTACCTTGGTCCTGGCTTTAGTTCAGCGCACGCCCGCCTCTAACCCATAGCAACTACACAGAGTTGAACATATAGCCTGTTGGCTGAAGGCAACACCCAGACACTGTGAGATGCTACCTTGGTCCTGGCTTTAGTACAGCGCACGCCCGCCTCAAACCCATAGCAACCATACAGAGTTGAACATATAGCCTGTTGGCTGCTAGGCAACACCCAGATACTGTGAGATGCTACCTTGGTCCTGGCTTTAGTACAGCGCACGCCCGCCTCAAACCCATAGCAACCATACAGAGTTGAACATATAGCCTGTTGGCTGCTAGGCAACACCCAGACACTGTGAGATGCTACCTTGGTCCTGGCTTCAGTACAGCGCACGCCCGCCTCAAACCCATAGCAACCACACAGAGTTGAACATATAGCCTGTTGGCTGCTAGGCAACACCCAGATACTGTGAGATGCTACCTTGGTCCTGGCTTTAGTACAGCGCACGCCCGCCTCAAACCCATAGCAACCACACAGAGTTGAACATATAGCCTGTTGGCTGCTAGGCAACACCCAGACACTGTGAGATGCTACCTTGGTCCTGGCTTTAGTACAGCGCACGCCCGCCTCAAACCCATAGAAACCACACAGAGTTGAACATATAGCCTGTTGGCTGCTAGACAACACCCAGACACTGTGAGATGCTACCTTGGTCCTCGCTTTAGTACAGCGCACGCCCGCCTCAAACCCATAGCAACCACACAGAGTTGAACATATAGCCTGTTGGCTGCTAGGCAACACCCAGACACTGTGAGATGCTACCTTGGTCCTGGCTTTAGTACAGCGCACGCCCGCCTCTAACCCATAGCAACCACACAGAGTTGAACATATAGCCTGTTGGCTGCTAGACATCACCCAGATACTGTGAGATGCTACCTTGGTCCTGGCTTTAGTACAACGCACGCCCGCCTCAAACCCATAGCAACCACACAGAGTTGAACATATAGCCTGTTGGCTGCTAGGCAACACCCAGACACTGTGAGATGCTACCTTGGTCCTGGCTTTAGTACAGCGCACGCCCGCCTCAAACCCATAGCAACCACACAGAGTTGAACATATAGCCTGTTGGCTGCTAGGCAACACCCAGACACTGTGAGATGCTACCTTGGTCCTGGCTTTAGAACAGCGCACGCCCGCCTCAAACCCATAGCAACCACACAGAGTTGAACATATAGCCTGTTGGCTGCTAGACATCACCCAGATACTGTGAGATGCTACCTTGGTCCTGGCTTTAGTACAGCGCACGCCCGCCTCAAACCCATAGCAACCACACAGAGTTGAACATATAGCCTGTTGGCTGCTAGGCAACACCCAGACACTGTGAGATGTTACCTTGGTCCTGGCTTTAGTACAGCGCACGCCCGCCTCAAACCCATAGCAACCACACAGAGTTGAACATATAGCCTGTTGGCTGCTAGGCAACACCCAGACACTGTGAGATGCTACCTTGGTCCTGGCTTTAGTACAGCGCACGCCCGCCTCAAACCCATAGCAACCACACAGAGTTGAACATATAGCCTGTTGGCTGCTAGGCAACACCCAGATACTGTGAGATGCTACCTTGGTCCTGGCTTTAGTACAGCGCACGCCCGCCTCAAACCCATAGCAACCACACAGAGTTGAACATATAGCCTGTTGGCTGCTAGGCAACACCCAGACACTGTGAGATGCTACCTTGGTCCTGGCTTTAGTACAGCGCACGCCCGCCTCAAACCCATAGCAACCACACAGATTTCAACATGTAGCCTGTTGGCTGCTAGGCAACACCCTGACACTGTGAGATGCTACCTTGGTCCTGGCATTAGTACAGCGCACGCCTGCCTCAAACCCATAGCAACCACACAGAGTTGAACATATAGCCTGTTGGCTGCTAGGCAACACCCAGACACTGTGAGATGCTACCTTGGTCCTGGCTTTAGTACAGCGCACGCCCGACTCAAACCTATAGCAACCACACAGAGTTGAACATATAGCCTGTTGGCTGCTAGGCAACACCCTGACACTGTGAGATGCTACCTTGGTCCTGGCATTAGTACAGCGCACGCCTGCCTCAAACCCATAGCAACCACACAGAGTTGAACATATAGCCTGTTGGCTGCTAGACAACACCCAGACACTGTGAGATGCTACCTTGGTCCTGGCTTTAGTACAGCGCACGCCCGACTCAAACCTATAGCAACCACACAGAGTTGAACATATAGCCTGTTGGCTGCTAGACAACACCCAGACACTGTGAGATGCTACCTTGGTCCTGGCTTTAGTACAGCGCACGCCCGCCTCAAACCCATAGCAACCACACAGAGTTGAACATATAGCCTGTTGGCTGCTAGGCAACACCCAGACACTGTGAGATGCTACCTTGGTCCTGGCTTTAGTACAGCGCACGCCCGCCTCAAACCCATAGCAACCACACAGAGTTGAACATATAGCCTGTTGGCTGCTAGGCAACACCCAGACACTGTGAGATGCTACCTTGGTCCTGGCTTTAGTACAGCGCACGCCCGCCTCAAACCCATAGCAACTACACAGAGTTGAACATATAGCCTGTTGGCTGAAGGCAACACCCAGACACTGTGAGATGCTACCTTGGTCCTGGCTTTAGTACAGCGCACGCCCGCCTCAAACCCATAGCAACCACACAGAGTTGAACATATAGCCTGTTGGCTGCTAGGCAACACCCAGACACTGTGAGATGCTACCTTGGTCCTGGCTTTAGTACAGCGCACGCCCGCCTCAAACCCATAGCAACCACACAGAGTTGAACATATAGCCTGTTGGCTGCTAGGCAACACCCAGACACTGTGAGATGCTACCTTGGTCCAGGCTTTAGTACAGCGCACGCCCGCCTCTAACCCATAGCAACTACACAGAGTTGAACATATAGCCTGTTGGCTGAAGGCAACACCCAGACACTGTGAGATGCTACCTTGGTCCTGGCTTTAGTACAGCGCACGCCCGCCTCAAACCCATAGCAACCACACAGAGTTGAACATATAGCCTGTTGGCTGCTAGGCAACACCCAGACACTGTGAGATGCTACCTTGGTCCTGGCTTTAGTACAGCGCACGCCCGCCTCTAACCCATAGCAACCACACAGAGTTGAACATATAGCCTGTTGGCTGCTAGGCAACACCCAGACACTGTGAGATGCTACCTTGGTCCTGGCTTTAGTACAGCGCACGCCCGCCTCTAACCCATAGCAACTACACAGAGTTGAACATATAGCCTGTTGGCTGAAGGCAACACCCAGACACTGTGAGATGCTACCTTGGTCCTGGCTTTAGTACAGCGCACGCCCGCCTCTAACCCATAGCAACTACACAGAGTTGAACATATAGCCTGTTGGCTGAAGGCAACACCCAGACACTGTGAGATGCTACCTTGGTCCTGGCTTTAGTACAGCGCACGCCCGCCTCTAACCCATAGCAACCACACAGAGTTGAACATATAGCCTGTTGGCTGCTAGGCAACACCCAGACACTGTGAGATGCTACCTTGGTCCTGGCTTTAGTTCAGCGCACGCCCGCCTCTAACCCATAGCAACTACACAGAGTTGAACATATAGCCTGTTGGCTGAAGGCAACACCCAGACACTGTGAGATGCTACCTTGGTCCTGGCTTTAGTACAGCGCACGCCCGCCTCTAACCCATAGCAACTACACAGAGTTGAACATATAGCCTGTTGGCTGAAGGCAACACCCAGACACTGTGAGATGCTACCTTGGTCCTGGCTTTAGTACAGCGCACGCCCGCCTCAAACCCATAGCAACCACACAGAGTTGAACATATAGCCTGTTGGCTGCTAGGCAACACCCAGACACTGTGAGATGCTACCTTGGTCCTGGCTTTAGTACAGCGCACGCCCGCCTCTAACCCATAGCAACTTCACAGAGTTGAACATATAGCCTGTTGGCTGAAGGCAACACCCAGACACTGTGAGATGCTACCTTGGTCCTGGCTTTAGTACAGCGCACGCCCGCCTCAAACCCATAGCAACCATACAGAGTTGAACATATAGCCTGTTGGCTGCTAGACAACACCCAGATACTGTGAGATGCTACCTTGGTCCTGGCTTTAGTACAGCGCACGCCCGTCTCAAACCCATAGCAACCATACAGAGTTGAACATATAGCCTGTTGGCTGCTAGGCAACACCCAGACACTGTGAGATGCTACCTTGGTCCTGGCTTCAGTACAGCGCACGCCCGCCTCAAACCCATAGCAACCACACAGAGTTGAACATATAGCCTGTTGGCTGCTAGGCAACACCCAGATACTGTGAGATGCTACCTTGGTCCTGGCTTTAGTACAGCGCACGCCCGCCTCAAACCCATAGCAACCACACAGAGTTGAACATATAGCCTGTTGGCTGCTAGGCAACACCCAGACACTGTGAGATGCTACCTTGGTCCTGGCTTTAGTACAGCGCACGCCCGCCTCAAACCCATAGCAACCACACAGAGTTGAACATATAGCCTGTTGGCTGCTAGACAACACCCAGACACTGTGAGATGCTACCTTGGTCCTCGCTTTAGTACAGCGCACGCCCGCCTCAAACCCATAGCAACCACACAGAGTTGAACATATAGCCTGTTGGCTGCTAGGCAACACCCAGACACTGTGAGATGCTACCTTGGTCCTGGCTTTAGTACAGCGCACGCCCGCCTCTAACCCATAGCAACCACACAGAGTTGAACATATAGCCTGTTGGCTGCTAGACATCACCCAGATACTGTGAGATGCTACCTTGGTCCTGGCTTTAGTACAACGCACGCCCGCCTCAAACCCATAGCAACCACACAGAGTTGAACATATAGCCTGTTGGCTGCTAGGCAACACCCAGACACTGTGAGATGCTACCTTGGTCCTGGCTTTAGTACAGCGCACGCCCGCCTCAAACCCATAGCAACCACACAGAGTTGAACATATAGCCTGTTGGCTGCTAGGCAACACCCAGACACTGTGAGATGCTACCTTGGTCCTGGCTTTAGTACAGCGCACGCCCGCCTCAAACCCATAGCAACCACACAGAGTTGAACATATAGCCTGTTGGCTGCTAGGCAACACCCAGATACTGTGAGATGCTACCTTGGTCCTGGCTTTAGTACAGCGCACGCCCGCCTCAAACCCATAGCAACCACACAGAGTTGAACATATAGCCTGTTGGCTGCTAGGCAACACCCAGACACTGTGAGATGCTACCTTGGTCCTGGCTTTAGTACAGCGCACGCCCGCCTCAAACCCATAGCAACCACACAGAGTTCAACATGTAGCCTGTTGGCTGCTAGGCAACACCCTGACACTGTGAGATGCTACCTTGGTCCTGGCATTAGTACAGCGCACGCCTGCCTCAAACCCATAGCAACCACACAGAGTTGAACATATAGCCTGTTGGCTGCTAGGCAACACCCAGACACTGTGAGATGCTACCTTGGTCCTGGCTTTAGTACAGCGCACGCCCGACTCAAACCTATAGCAACCACACAGAGTTGAACATATAGCCTGTTGGCTGCTAGGCAACACCCTGACACTGTGAGATGCTACCTTGGTCCTGGCATTAGTACAGCGCACGCCTGCCTCAAACCCATAGCAACCACACAGAGTTGAACATATAGCCTGTTGGCTGCTAGACAACACCCAGACACTGTGAGATGCTACCTTGGTCCTGGCTTTAGTACAGCGCACGCCTGACTCAAACCTATAGCAACCACACAGAGTTGAACATATAGCCTGTTGGCTGCTAGACAACACCCAGACACTGTGAGATGCTACCTTGGTCCTGGCTTTAGTACAGCGCACGCCCGCCTCAAACCCATAGCAACCACACAGAGTTGAACATATAGCCTGTTGGCTGCTAGGCAACACCCAGATACTGTGAGATGCTACCTTGGTCCTGGCTTCAGTACAGCGCACGCCCGCCTCAAACCCATAGCAACCACACAGAGTTGAACATATAGCCTGTTGGCTGCTAGGCAACACCCAGATACTGTGAGATGCTACCTTGGTCCTGGCTTTAGTACAGCGCACGCCCGCCTCAAACCCATAGCAACCACACAGAGTTGAACATATAGCCTGTTGGCTGCTAGGCAACACCCAGACACTGTGAGATGCTACCTTGGTCCTGGCTTTAGTACAGCGCACGCCCGCCTCAAACCCATAGCAACCACACAGAGTTGAACATATAGCCTGTTGGCTGCTAGACAACACCCAGACACTGTGAGATGCTACCTTGGTCCTCGCTTTAGTACAGCGCACGCCCGCCTCAAACCCATAGCAACCACACAGAGTTGAACATATAGCCTGTTGGCTGCTAGGCAACACCCAGACACTGTGAGATGCTACCTTGGTCCTGGCTTTAGTACAGCGCACGCCCGCCTCTAACCCATAGCAACCACACAGAGTTGAACATATAGCCTGTTGGCTGCTAGACATCACCCAGATACTGTGAGATGCTACCTTGGTCCTGGCTTTAGTACAACGCACGCCCGCCTCAAACCCATAGCAACCACACAGAGTTGAACATATAGCCTGTTGGCTGCTAGGCAACACCCAGACACTGTGAGATGCTACCTTGGTCCTGGCTTTAGTACAGCGCACGCCCGCCTCAAACCCATAGCAACCACACAGAGTTGAACATATAGCCTGTTGGCTGCTAGGCAACACCCAGACACTGTGAGATGCTACCTTGGTCCTGGCTTTAGTACAGCGCACGCCCGCCTCAAACCCATAGCAACCACACAGAGTTGAACATATAGCCTGTTGGCTGCTAGACAACACCCAGACACTGTGAGATGCTACCTTGGTCCTCGCTTTAGTACAGCGCACGCCCGCCTCAAACCCATAGCAACCACACAGAGTTGAACATATAGCCTGTTGGCTGCTAGGCAACACCCAGACACTGTGAGATGCTACCTTGGTCCTGGCTTTAGTACAGCGCACGCCCGCCTCTAACCCATAGCAACCACACAGAGTTGAACATATAGCCTGTTGGCTGCTAGACATCACCCAGATACTGTGAGATGCTACCTTGGTCCTGGCTTTAGTACAACGCACGCCCGCCTCAAACCCATAGCAACCACACAGAGTTGAACATATAGCCTGTTGGCTGCTAGGCAACACCCAGACACTGTGAGATGCTACCTTGGTCCTGGCTTTAGTACAGCGCACGCCCGCCTCAAACCCATAGCAACCACACAGAGTTGAACATATAGCCTGTTGGCTGCTAGGCAACACCCAGACACTGTGAGATGCTACCTTGGTCCTGGCTTTAGTACAGCGCACGCCCGCCTCAAACCCATAGCAACCACACAGAGTTGAACATATAGCCTGTTGGCTGCTAGGCAACACCCAGATACTGTGAGATGCTACCTTGGTCCTGGCTTTAGTACAGCGCACGCCCGCCTCAAACCCATAGCAACCACACAGAGTTGAACATATAGCCTGTTGGCTGCTAGGCAACACCCAGACACTGTGAGATGCTACCTTGGTCCTGGCTTTAGTACAGCGCACGCCCGCCTCAAACCCATAGCAACCACACAGAGTTCAACATGTAGCCTGTTGGCTGCTAGGCAACACCCTGACACTGTGAGATGCTACCTTGGTCCTGGCATTAGTACAGCGCACGCCTGCCTCAAACCCATAGCAACCACACAGAGTTGAACATATAGCCTGTTGGCTGCTAGGCAACACCCAGACACTGTGAGATGCTACCTTGGTCCTGGCTTTAGTACAGCGCACGCCCGACTCAAACCTATAGCAACCACACAGAGTTGAACATATAGCCTGTTGGCTGCTAGGCAACACCCTGACACTGTGAGATGCTACCTTGGTCCTGGCATTAGTACAGCGCACGCCTGCCTCAAACCCATAGCAACCACACAGAGTTGAACATATAGCCTGTTGGCTGCTAGACAACACCCAGACACTGTGAGATGCTACCTTGGTCCTGGCTTTAGTACAGCGCACGCCTGACTCAAACCTATAGCAACCACACAGAGTTGAACATATAGCCTGTTGGCTGCTAGACAACACCCAGACACTGTGAGATGCTACCTTGGTCCTGGCTTTAGTACAGCGCACGCCCGCCTCAAACCCATAGCAACCACACAGAGTTGAACATATAGCCTGTTGGCTGCTAGGCAACACCCAGACACTGTGAGATGCTACCTTGGTCCTGGCTTTAGTACAGCACACGCCCGCCTCTAACCCATAGCAACCACACAGAGTTGAACATATAGCCTGTTGGCTGCTAGACAACACCCAGATACTGTGAGATGCTACCTTGGTCCTGGCATTAGTACAGCGCACGCCCGCCTCAAACCCATAGCAACCACACAGAGTTTAACATATAGCCTGTTGGCTGCTAGGCAACACCCAGACACTGTGAGATGCTACCTTGGTCCTGGCTTTAGTACAGCGCACGCCCGCCTCAAACCCATAGCAACCACACAGAGTTGAACATATAGCCTGTTGGCTGCTAGGCAACACCCAGACACTGCGAGATGCTACCTTGGTCCTGGCTTAAGTACAGCGCACGCCCGCCTCAAACCCATAGCAACCAACATATAGCCTGTTGGCTGCTAGGCAACACCCAGACACTGTGAGATGCTACCTTGGTCCTGGCTTAAGTACAGTGCACGCCCGCCTCAAACCCATAGCAACCAACATATAGCCTGTTGGCTGCTAGGCAACACCCAGACACTGTGAGATGCTACCTTGGTCCTGGCTTAAGTACAGCGCACGCCCGCCTCAAACCCATAGCAACCAACATATAGCCTGTTGGCTGCTAGGCAACACCCAGACACTGTGAGATGCTACCTTGGTCCTGGCTTTAGTACAGCGCACGCCCGCCTCTAACCCATAGCAACCAACATATAGCCTGTTGGCTGCTAGGCAACACCCAGACACTGTGAGATGCTACCTTGGTCCTGGCTTTAGTACAGCGCACGCCCGCCTCTAACCCATAGCAACCAACATATAGCCTGTTGGCTGCTAGGCAACACCCAGACACTGTGAGATGCTACCTTGGTCCTGGCTTTAGTACAGCGCACGCCCGCCTCTAACCCATAGCAACCAACATATAGCCTGTTGGCTGCTAGGCAACACCCAGACACTGTGAGATGCTACCTTGGTCCTGGCTTTAGTACAGCGCACGCCCGCCTCTAACCCATAGCAACCAACATATAGCCTGTTGGCTGCTAGGCAACACCCAGACACTGTGAGATGCTACCTTGGTCCTGGCTTTAGTACAGCGCACGCCCGCCTCAAACCCATAGCAACCACACAGAGTTGAACATATAGCCTGTTGGCTGCTAGGCAACACCCAGACACTGTAAGATGCTACCTTGGTCCTGGCATTAGTACAGCGCACGCCCGCCTCAAACCCATAGCAACCACACAGAGTTGAAAATATAGCCTGTTGGCTGCTAGGCAACACCCAGACACTGTGAGATGCTACCTTGGTCCTGGCTTTAGTACAGCGCACGCCCGCCTCTAACCCATAGCAACCACACAGAGTTGAACATATAGCCTGTAGGCTGCTAGGCTACACCCAGACACTGTGAGATGCTACCTTGGTCCTGGCTTTAGTACAGCGCACGCCCGCCTCTAACCCATAGCAACCACACAGAGTTGAACATATAGCCTGTTGGCTGCTAGGCAACACCCAGACACTGTGAGATGCTACCTTGGTCCTGGCTTTAGTACAGCGCACGCCCGCCTCAAACCCATAGCAACCACACAGAGTTGAACATATAGCCTGTTGGCTGCTAGGCAACACCCAGACACTGTGAGATGCTACCTTGGTCCTGGCATTAGTACAGCGCACGCCCGCCTCAAACCCATAGCAACCACACAGAGTTGAACATATAGCCTGTTGGCTGCTAGGCAACACCCAGACACTGTGAGATGCTACCTTGGTCCTGGCTTTAGAACAGCGCACGCCCGCCTCAAACCCATAGCAACCACACAGAGTTGAACATATAGCCTGTTGGCTGCTAGGCAACACCCAGACACTGTGAGATGCTACCTTGGTCCTGGCTTTAGTACAGCGCACGCCCGCCTCAAACCCATAGCAACCACACAGAGTTGAACATATAGCCTGTTGGCTGCTAGGCAACACCCAGACACTGTGAGATGCTACCTTGGTCCTGGCTTTAGTACAGCGCACGCCCGCCTCAAACCCATAGCAACTACACAGAGTTGAACATATAGCCTGTTGGCTGAAGGCAACACCCAGACACTGTGAGATGCTACCTTGGTCCTGGCTTTAGTACAGCGCACGCCCGCCTCAAACCCATAGCAACCACACAGAGTTTGAACATATAGCCTGTTGGCTGCTAGGCAACACCCAGACACTGTGAGATGCTACCTTGGTCCTGGCTTTAGTACAGCGCACGCCCGCCTCAAACCCATAGAAACCACACAGAGTTGAACATATAGCCTGTTGGCTGCTAGGCAACACCCAGACACTGTGAGATGCTACCTTGGTCCAGGCTTTAGTACAGCGCACGCCCGCCTCTAACCCATAGCAACTACACAGAGTTGAACATATAGCCTGTTGGCTGAAGGCAACACCCAGACACTGTGAGATGCTACCTTGGTCCTGGCTTTAGTACAGCGCACGCCCGCCTCAAACCCATAGCAACCACACAGAGTTGAACATATAGCCTGTTGGCTGCTAGGCAACACCCAGACACTGTGAGATGCTACCTTGGTCCTGGCTTTAGTACAGCGCACGCCCGCCTCTAACCCATAGCAACTACACAGAGTTGAACATATAGCCTGTTGGCTGAAGGCAACACCCAGACACTGTGAGATGCTACCTTGGTCCTGGCTTTAGTACAGCGCACGCCCGCCTCTAACCCATAGCAACTACACAGAGTTGAACATATAGCCTGTTGGCTGAAGGCAACACCCAGACACTGTGAGATGCTACCTTGGTCCTGGCTTTAGTACAGCGCACGCCCGCCTCAAACCCATAGCAACCACACAGAGTTGAACATATAGCCTGTTGGCTGCTAGGCAACACCCAGACACTGTGAGATGCTACCTTGGTCCTGGCTTTAGTACAGCGCACGCCCGCCTCTAACCCATAGCAACTACACAGAGTTGAACATATAGCCTGTTGGCTGAAGGCAACACCCAGACACTGTGAGATGCTACCTTGGTCCTGGCTTTAGTACAGCGCACGCCCGCCTCAAACCCATAGCAACCATACAGAGTTGAACATATAGCCTGTTGGCTGCTAGGCAACACCCAGATACTGTGAGATGCTACCTTGGTCCTGGCTTTAGTACAGCGCACGCCCGCCTCAAACCCATTGCAACCACACAGAGTTGAACATATAGCCTGTTGGCTGCTAGGCAACACCCAGACACTGTGAGATGCTACCTTGGTCCTGGCTTTAGTACAGCGCACGCCCGCCTCAAACCCATAGCAACCACACAGAGTTGAACATATAGCCTGTTGGCTGCTAGGCAACACCCAGACACTGTGAGATGCTACCTTGGTCCTGGCTTTAGTACAGCGCACGCCCGCCTCAAACCCATAGCAACCACACAGAGTTGAACATATAGCCTGTTGGCTGCTAGGCAACACCCAGATACTGTGAGATGCTACCTTGGTCCTGGCTTTAGTACAGCGCACGCCCGCCTCAAACCCATAGCAACCACACAGAGTTGAACATATAGCCTGTTGGCTGCTAGGCAACACCCAGACACTGTGAGATGCTACCTTGGTCCTGGCTTTAGTACAGCGCACGCCCGCCTCAAACCCATAGCAACCACACAGAGTTCAACATGTAGCCTGTTGGCTGCTAGGCAACACCCTGACACTGTGAGATGCTACCTTGGTCCTGGCATTAGTACAGCGCACGCCTGCCTCAAACCCATAGCAACCACACAGAGTTGAACATATAGCCTGTTGGCTGCTAGGCAACACCCAGACACTGTGAGATGCTACCTTGGTCCTGGCTTTAGTACAGCGCACGCCCGACTCAAACCTATAGCAACCACACAGAGTTGAACATATAGCCTGTTGGCTGCTAGGCAACACCCTGACACTGTGAGATGCTACCTTGGTCCTGGCATTAGTACAGCGCACGCCTGCCTCAAACCCATAGCAACCACACAGAGTTGAACATATAGCCTGTTGGCTGCTAGACAACACCCAGACACTGTGAGATGCTACCTTGGTCCTGGCTTTAGTACAGCGCACGCCCGACTCAAACCTATAGCAACCACACAGAGTTGAACATATAGCCTGTTGACTGCTAGACAACACCCAGACACTGTGAGATGCTACCTTGGTCCTGGCTTTAGTACAGCGCACGCCCGCCTCAAACCCATAGCAACCACACAGAGTTGAACATATAGCCTGTTGGCTGCTAGGCAACACCCAGACACTGTGAGATGCTACCTTGGTCCTGGCTTTAGTACAGCACACGCCCGCCTCTAACCCATAGCAACCACACAGAGTTGAACATATAGCCTGTTGGCTGCTAGACAACACCCAGATACTGTGAGATGCTACCTTGGTCCTGGCATTAGTACAGCGCACGCCCGCCTCAAACCCATAGCAACCACACAGAGTTTAACATATAGCCTGTTGGCTGCTAGGCAACACCCAGACACTGTGAGATGCTACCTTGGTCCTGGCTTTAGTACAGCGCACGCCCGCCTCAAACCCATAGCAACCACACAGAGTTGAACATATAGCCTGTTGGCTGCTAGGCAACACCCAGACACTGCGAGATGCTACCTTGGTCCTGGCTTAAGTACAGCGCACGCCCGCCTCAAACCCATAGCAACCAACATATAGCCTGTTGGCTGCTAGGCAACACCCAGACACTGTGAGATGCTACCTTGGTCCTGGCTTAAGTACAGTGCACGCCCGCCTCAAACCCATAGCAACCAACATATAGCCTGTTGGCTGCTAGGCAACACCCAGACACTGTGAGATGCTACCTTGGTCCTGGCTTAAGTACAGCGCACGCCCGCCTCAAACCCATAGCAACCAACATATAGCCTGTTGGCTGCTAGGCAACACCCAGACACTGTGAGATGCTACCTTGGTCCTGGCTTTAGTACAGCGCACGCCCGCCTCTAACCCATAGCAATTAGCAACCAACATATAGCCTGTTGGCTGCTAGGCAACACCCAGACACTGTGAGATGCTACCTTGGTCCTGGCTTTAGTACAGCGCACGCCCGCCTCAAACCCATAGCAACCACACAGAGTTGAACATATAGCCTGTTGGCTGCTAGGCAACACCCAGACACTGTGAGATGCTACCTTGGTCCTGGCATTAGTACAGCGCACGCCCGCCTCAAACCCATAGCAACCACACAGAGTTGAACATATAGCCTGTTGGCTGCTAGGCAACACCCAGACACTGTGAGATGCTACCTTGGTCCTGGCATTAGTACAGCGCACGCCCGCCTCAAACCCATAGCAACCACACAGAGTTGAACATATAGCCTGTTGGCTGCTAGGCAACACCCAGACACTGTGAGATGCTACCTTGGTCCTGGCTTTAGTACAGCGCACGCCCGCCTCTAACCCATAGCAACCACACAGAGTTGAACATATAGCCTGTAGGCTGCTAGGCTACACCCAGACACTGTGAGATGCTACCTTGGTCCTGGCTTTAGTACAGCGCACGCCCGCCTCTAACCCATAGCAACCACACAGAGTTGAACATATAGCCTGTTGGCTGCTAGGCAACACCCAGACACTGTGAGATGCTACCTTGGTCCTGGCTTTAGTACAGCGCACGCCCGCCTCAAACCCATAGCAACCACACAGAGTTGAACATATAGCCTGTTGGCTGCTAGGCAACACCCAGACACTGTGAGATGCTACCTTGGTCCTGGCATTAGTACAGCGCACGCCCGCCTCAAACCCATAGCAACCACACAGAGTTGAACATATAGCCTGTTGGCTGCTAGGCAACACCCAGACACTGTGAGATGCTACCTTGGTCCTGGCTTTAGAACAGCGCACGCCCGCCTCAAACCCATAGCAACCACACAGAGTTGAACATATAGCCTGTTGGCTGCTAGGCAACACCCAGACACTGTGAGATGCTACCTTGGTCCTGGCTTTAGTACAGCGCACGCCCGCCTCAAACCCATAGCAACCACACAGAGTTGAACATATAGCCTGTTGGCTGCTAGGCAACACCCAGACACTGTGAGATGCTACCTTGGTCCTGGCTTTAGTACAGCGCACGCCCGCCTCAAACCCATAGCAACTACACAGAGTTGAACATATAGCCTGTTGGCTGAAGGCAACACCCAGACACTGTGAGATGCTACCTTGGTCCTGGCTTTAGTACAGCGCACGCCCGCCTCAAACCCATAGCAACCACACAGAGTTTGAACATATAGCCTGTTGGCTGCTAGGCAACACCCAGACACTGTGAGATGCTACCTTGGTCCTGGCTTTAGTACAGCGCACGCCCGCCTCAAACCCATAGAAACCACACAGAGTTGAACATATAGCCTGTTGGCTGCTAGGCAACACCCAGACACTGTGAGATGCTACCTTGGTCCAGGCTTTAGTACAGCGCACGCCCGCCTCTAACCCATAGCAACTACACAGAGTTGAACATATAGCCTGTTGGCTGAAGGCAACACCCAGACACTGTGAGATGCTACCTTGGTCCTGGCTTTAGTACAGCGCACGCCCGCCTCAAACCCATAGCAACCACACAGAGTTGAACATATAGCCTGTTGGCTGCTAGGCAACACCCAGACACTGTGAGATGCTACCTTGGTCCTGGCTTTAGTACAGCGCACGCCCGCCTCTAACCCATAGCAACTACACAGAGTTGAACATATAGCCTGTTGGCTGAAGGCAACACCCAGACACTGTGAGATGCTACCTTGGTCCTGGCTTTAGTACAGCGCACGCCCGCCTCTAACCCATAGCAACTACACAGAGTTGAACATATAGCCTGTTGGCTGAAGGCAACACCCAGACACTGTGAGATGCTACCTTGGTCCTGGCTTTAGTACAGCGCACGCCCGCCTCAAACCCATAGCAACCACACAGAGTTGAACATATAGCCTGTTGGCTGCTAGGCAACACCCAGACACTGTGAGATGCTACCTTGGTCCTGGCTTTAGTACAGCGCACGCCCGCCTCTAACCCATAGCAACTACACAGAGTTGAACATATAGCCTGTTGGCTGAAGGCAACACCCAGACACTGTGAGATGCTACCTTGGTCCTGGCTTTAGTACAGCGCACGCCCGCCTCAAACCCATAGCAACCATACAGAGTTGAACATATAGCCTGTTGGCTGCTAGGCAACACCCAGATACTGTGAGATGCTACCTTGGTCCTGGCTTTAGTACAGCGCACGCCCGCCTCAAACCCATAGCAACCATACAGAGTTGAACATATAGCCTGTTGGCTGCTAGGCAACACCCAGACACTGTGAGATGCTACCTTGGTCCTGGCTTCAGTACAGCGCACGCCCGCCTCAAACCCATAGCAACCACACAGAGTTGAACATATAGCCTGTTGGCTGCTAGGCAACACCCAGATACTGTGAGATGCTACCTTGGTCCTGGCTTAAGTACAGCGCACGCCCGCCTCAAACCCATAGCAACCACACAGAGTTGAACATATAGCCTGTTGGCTGCTAGGCAACACCCAGACACTGTGAGATGCTACCTTGGTCCTGGCTTTAGTACAGCGCACGCCCGCCTCAAACCCATAGCAACCACACAGAGTTGAACATATAGCCTGTTGGCTGCTAGACAACACCCAGACACTGTGAGATGCTACCTTGGTCCTCGCTTTAGTACAGCGCACGCCCGCCTCAAACCCATTGCAACCACACAGAGTTGAACATATAGCCTGTTGGCTGCTAGGCAACACCCAGACACTGTGAGATGCTACCTTGGTCCTGGCTTTAGTACAGCGCACGCCCGCCTCTAACCCATAGCAACCACACAGAGTTGAACATATAGCCTGTTGGCTGCTAGACATCACCCAGATACTGTGAGATGCTACCTTGGTCCTGGCTTTAGTACAACGCACGCCCGCCTCAAACCCATAGCAACCACACAGAGTTGAACATATAGCCTGTTGGCTGCTAGGCAACACCCAGACACTGTGAGATGCTACCTTGGTCCTGGCTTTAGTACAGCGCACGCCCGCCTCAAACCCATAGCAACCACACAGAGTTGAACATATAGCCTGTTGGCTGCTAGGCAACACCCAGACACTGTGAGATGCTACCTTGGTCCTGGCTTTAGTACAGCGCACGCCCGCCTCAAACCCATAGCAACCACACAGAGTTGAACATATAGCCTGTTGGCTGCTAGGCAACACCCAGATACTGTGAGATGCTACCTTGGTCCTGGCTTTAGTACAGCGCACGCCCGCCTCAAACCCATAGCAACCACACAGAGTTGAACATATAGCCTGTTGGCTGCTAGGCAACACCCAGACACTGTGAGATGCTACCTTGGTCCTGGCTTTAGTACAGCGCACGCCCGCCTCAAACCCATAGCAACCACACAGAGTTCAACATGTAGCCTGTTGGCTGCTAGGCAACACCCTGACACTGTGAGATGCTACCTTGGTCCTGGCATTAGTACAGCGCACGCCTGCCTCAAACCCATAGCAACCACACAGAGTTGAACATATAGCCTGTTGGCTGCTAGGCAACACCCAGACACTGTGAGATGCTACCTTGGTCCTGGCTTTAGTACAGCGCACGCCCGACTCAAACCTATAGCAACCACACAGAGTTGAACATATAGCCTGTTGGCTGCTAGGCAACACCCTGACACTGTGAGATGCTACCTTGGTCCTGGCATTAGTACAGCGCACGCCTGCCTCAAACCCATAGCAACCACACAGAGTTGAACATATAGCCTGTTGGCTGCTAGACAACACCCAGACACTGTGAGATGCTACCTTGGTCCTGGCTTTAGTTCAGCGCACGCCCGACTCAAACCTATAGCAACCACACAGAGTTGAACATATAGCCTGTTGGCTGCTAGACAACACCCAGACACTGTGAGATGCTACCTTGGTCCTGGCTTTAGTACAGCGCACGCCCGCCTCAAACCCATAGCAACCACACAGAGTTGAACATATAGCCTGTTGGCTGCTAGGCAACACCCAGACACTGTGAGATGCTACCTTGGTCCTGGCTTTAGTACAGCACACGCCCGCCTCTAACCCATAGCAACCACACAGAGTTGAACATATAGCCTGTTGGCTGCTAGACAACACCCAGATACTGTGAGATGCTACCTTGGTCCTGGCATTAGTACAGCGCACGCCCGCCTCAAACCCATAGCAACCACACAGAGTTTAACATATAGCCTGTTGGCTGCTAGGCAACACCCAGACACTGTGAGATGCTACCTTGGTCCTGGCTTTAGTACAGCGCACGCCCGCCTCAAACCCATAGCAACCACACAGAGTTGAACATATAGCCTGTTGGCTGCTAGGCAACACCCAGACACTGCGAGATGCTACCTTGGTCCTGGCTTAAGTACAGCGCACGCCCGCCTCAAACCCATAGCAACCAACATATAGCCTGTTGGCTGCTAGGCAACACCCAGACACTGTGAGATGCTACCTTGGTCCTGGCTTAAGTACAGCGCACGCCCGCCTCAAACCCAAAGCAACCAACATATAGCCTGTTGGCTGCTAGGCAACACCCAGACACTGTGAGATGCTACCTTGGTCCTGGCTTTAGTACAGCGCACGCCCGCCTCAAACCCATAGCAACCAACATATAGCCTGTTGGCTGCTAGGCAACACCCAGACACTGTGAGATGCTACCTTGGTCCTGGCTTTAGTACAGCGCACGCCCGCCTCTAACCCATAGCAACCAACATATAGCCTGTTGGCTGCTAGGCAACACCCAGACACTGTGAGATGCTACCTTGGTCCTGGCTTTAGTACAGCGCACGCCCGCCTCAAACCCATAGCAACCACACAGAGTTGAACATATAGCCTGTTGGCTGCTAGGCAACACCCAGACACTGTGAGATGCTACCTTGGTCCTGGCTTTAGTACAGTGCACGCCCGCCTCAACCCCATAGCAACCACACAGAGTTGAACATATAGCCTGTTGGCTGCTAGACAACACCCAGACACTGTGAGATGCTACCTTGGTCCTGGCTTTAGTACAGCGCACGCCCGCCTCAAACCCATAGCAACCATACAGAGTTGAACATATAGCCTGTTGGCTGCTAGGCAACACCCAGACACTGTGAGATGCTACCTTGGTCCTGGCTTTAGTACAGCGCACGCCCGCCTCTAACCCATAGCAACCACACAGAGTTGAACATATAGCCTGTTGGCTGCTAGGCAACACCCAGACACTGTGAGATGCTACCTTGGTCCCGGCTTTAGAACAGCGCACGCCCGCCTCAAACCCATAGAAACCAACATATAGCCTGTTGGCTGCTAGGCAACACCCAGACACTGTGAGATGCTACCTTGGTCCTGGCTTTAGTACAGCGCACGCCCGCCTCAAACCCATAGAAACCAACATATAGCCTGTTGGCTGCTAGGCAACACCCAGACACTGTGAGATGCTACCTTGGTCCTGGCTTTAGTACAGCGCACGCCCGCCTCTAACCCATAGCAACCACACAGAGTTGAACATATAGCCTGTTGGCTGCTAGGCAACACCCAGACACTGCGAGATGCTACCTTGGTCCTGGCTTAAGTACAGCGCACGCCCGCCTCAAACCCATAGAAACCAACATATAGCCTGTTGGCTGCTAGGCAACACCCAGACACTGTGAGATGCTACCTTGGTCCTGGCTTTAGTACAGCGCACGCCCGCCTCAAACCCATAGCAACCACACAGAGTTGAACATATAGCCTGTTGGCTGCTAGACAACACCCAGATACTGTGAGATGCTACCTTGGTCCTGGCTTTAGTACAGCGCACGCCCGCCTCAAACCCATAGCAACCACACAGAGTTGAACATATAGCCTGTTGGCTGCTAGGCAACACCCAGACACTGTGAGATGCTACCTTGGTCCTGGCTTTAGTACAGCGCACGCCCGCCTCAAACCCATAGCAACCATACAGAGTTGAACATATAGCCTGTTGGCTGCTAGACAACACCCAGACACTGTGAGATGCTACCTTGGTCCTGGCTTTAGTACAGCGCACGCCCGCCTCAAACCCATAGCAACCATACAGATGTGAACATATAGCCTGTTGGCTGCTAGGCAACACCCAGACACTGTGAGATGCTACCTTGGTCCTGACTTTAGTACAGCGCACGCCCGCCTCAAACCCATAGCAACCATACAGAGTTGAACATATAGCCTGTTGGCTGCTAGGCAACACCCAGACACTGTGAGATGCTACCTTGGTCCTGGCTTTAGTACAGCGCACGCCCGCCTCAAACCCATAGCAACCATACAGATGTGAACATATAGCCTGTTGGCTGCTAGGCAACACCCAGACACTGTGAGATGCTACCTTGGTCCTGGCTTTAGTACAGCGCACGCCCGCCTCTAACCCATAGCAACCACACAGAGTTGAACATATAGCCTGTTGGCTGCTAGGCAACACCCAGACACTGTGAGATGCTACCTTGGTCCTGGCTTTAGAACAGCGCACGCCCGCCTCAAACCCATAGCAACCACACAGAGTTGAACATATAGCCTGTTGGCTGCTAGGCAACACCCAGACACTGTGAGATGCTACCTTGGTCCTGGCTTTAGTACAGCGCACGCCCGCCTCAAACCCATAGCAACCACACAGAGTTGAACATATAGCCTGTTGGCTGCTAGGCAACACCCAGACACTGTGAGATGCTACCTTGGTCCTGGCTTTAGTACAGCGCACGCCCGCCTCAAACCCATAGCAACTACACAGAGTTGAACATATAGCCTGTTGGCTGAAGGCAACACCCAGACACTGTGAGATGCTACCTTGGTCCTGGCTTTAGTACAGCGCACGCCCGCCTCAAACCCATAGCAACCACACAGAGTTGAACATATAGCCTGTTGGCTGCTAGACAACACCCAGACACTGTGAGATGCTACCTTGGTCCTCGCTTTAGTACAGCGCACGCCCGCCTCAAACCCATTGCAACCACACAGAGTTGAACATATAGCCTGTTGGCTGCTAGGCAACACCCAGACACTGTGAGATGCTACCTTGGTCCTGGCTTTAGTACAGCGCACGCCCGCCTCTAACCCATAGCAACCACACAGAGTTGAACATATAGCCTGTTGGCTGCTAGACATCACCCAGATACTGTGAGATGCTACCTTGGTCCTGGCTTTAGTACAACGCACGCCCGCCTCAAACCCATAGCAACCACACAGAGTTGAACATATAGCCTGTTGGCTGCTAGGCAACACCCAGACACTGTGAGATGCTACCTTGGTCCTGGCTTTAGTACAGCGCACGCCCGCCTCAAACCCATAGCAACCACACAGAGTTGAACATATAGCCTGTTGGCTGCTAGGCAACACCCAGACACTGTGAGATGCTACCTTGGTCCTGGCTTTAGTACAGCGCACGCCCGCCTCAAACCCATAGCAACCACACAGAGTTGAACATATAGCCTGTTGGCTGCTAGGCAACACCCAGATACTGTGAGATGCTACCTTGGTCCTGGCTTTAGTACAGCGCACGCCGGCCTCAAACCCATAGCAACCACACAGAGTTGAACATATAGCCTGTTGGCTGCTAGGCAACACCCAGACACTGTGAGATGCTACCTTGGTCCTGGCTTTAGTACAGCGCACGCCCGCCTCAAACCCATAGCAACCACACAGAGTTCAACATGTAGCCTGTTGGCTGCTAGGCAACACCCTGACACTGTGAGATGCTACCTTGGTCCTGGCATTAGTACAGCGCACGCCTGCCTCAAACCCATAGCAACCACACAGAGTTGAACATATAGCCTGTTGGCTGCTAGGCAACACCCAGACACTGTGAGATGCTACCTTGGTCCTGGCTTTAGTACAGCGCACGCCCGACTCAAACCTATAGCAACCACACAGAGTTGAACATATAGCCTGTTGGCTGCTAGGCAACACCCTGACACTGTGAGATGCTACCTTGGTCCTGGCATTAGTACAGCGCACGCCTGCCTCAAACCCATAGCAACCACACAGAGTTGAACATATAGCCTGTTGGCTGCTAGACAACACCCAGACACTGTGAGATGCTACCTTGGTCCTGGCTTTAGTACAGCGCACGCCCGACTCAAACCTATAGCAACCACACAGAGTTGAACATATAGCCTGTTGGCTGCTAGACAACACCCAGACACTGTGAGATGCTACCTTGGTCCTGGCTTTAGTACAGCGCACGCCCGCCTCAAACCCATAGCAACCACACAGAGTTGAACATATAGCCTGTTGGCTGCTAGGCAACACCCAGACACTGTGAGATGCTACCTTGGTCCTGGCTTTAGTACAGCACACGCCCGCCTCTAACCCATAGCAACCACACAGAGTTGAACATATAGCCTGTTGGCTGCTAGACAACACCCAGATACTGTGAGATGCTACCTTGGTCCTGGCATTAGTACAGCGCACGCCCGCCTCAAACCCATAGCAACCACACAGAGTTTAACATATAGCCTGTTGGCTGCTAGGCAACACCCAGACACTGTGAGATGCTACCTTGGTCCTGGCTTTAGTACAGCGCACGCCCGCCTCAAACCCATAGCAACCACACAGAGTTGAACATATAGCCTGTTGGCTGCTAGGCAACACCCAGACACTGCGAGATGCTACCTTGGTCCTGGCTTAAGTACAGCGCACGCCCGCCTCAAACCCATAGCAACCAACATATAGCCTGTTGGCTGCTAGGCAACACCCAGACACTGTGAGATGCTACCTTGGTCCTGGCTTAAGTACAGCGCACGCCCGCCTCAAACCCAAAGCAACCAACATATAGCCTGTTGGCTGCTAGGCAACACCCAGACACTGTGAGATGCTACCTTGGTCCTGGCTTTAGTACAGCGCACGCCCGCCTCAAACCCATAGCAACCAACATATAGCCTGTTGGCTGCTAGGCAACACCCAGACACTGTGAGATGCTACCTTGGTCCTGGCTTTAGTACAGCGCACGCCCGCCTCTAACCCATAGCAACCAACATATAGCCTGTTGGCTGCTAGGCAACACCCAGACACTGTGAGATGCTACCTTGGTCCTGGCTTTAGTACAGCGCACGCCCGCCTCAAACCCATAGCAACCACACAGAGTTGAACATATAGCCTGTTGGCTGCTAGGCAACACCCAGACACTGTGAGATGCTACCTTGGTCCTGGCTTTAGTACAGCGCACGCCCGCCTCAACCCCATAGCAACCACACAGAGTTGAACATATAGCCTGTTGGCTGCTAGACAACACCCAGACACTGTGAGATACTACCTTGGTCCTGGCTTTAGTACAGCGCACGCCCGCCTCAAACCCATAGCAACCATACAGAGTTGAACATATAGCCTGTTGGCTGCTAGGCAACACCCAGACACTGTGAGATGCTACCTTGGTCCTGGCTTTAGTACAGCGCACGCCCGCCTCTAACCCATAGCAACCACACAGAGTTGAACATATAGCCTGTTGGCTGCTAGGCAACACCCAGACACTGTGAGATGCTACCTTGGTCCCGGCTTTAGAACAGCGCACGCCCGCCTCAAACCCATAGAAACCAACATATAGCCTGTTGGCTGCTAGGCAACACCCAGACACTGTGAGATGCTACCTTGGTCCTGGCTTTAGTACAGCGCACGCCCGCCTCAAACCCATAGAAACCAACATATAGCCTGTTGGCTGCTAGGCAACACCCAGACACTGTGAGATGCTACCTTGGTCCTGGCTTTAGTACAGCGCACGCCCGCCTCTAACCCATAGCAACCACACAGAGTTGAACATATAGCCTGTTGGCTGCTAGGCAACACCCAGACACTGCGAGATGCTACCTTGGTCCTGGCTTAAGTACAGCGCACGCCCGCCTCAAACCCATAGAAACCAACATATAGCCTGTTGGCTGCTAGGCAACACCCAGACACTGTGAGATGCTACCTTGGTCCTGGCTTTAGTACAGCGCACGCCCGCCTCAAACCCATAGCAACCACACAGAGTTGAACATATAGCCTGTTGGCTGCTAGACAACACCCAGATACTGTGAGATGCTACCTTGGTCCTGGCTTTAGTACAGCGCACGCCCGCCTCAAACCCATAGCAACCACACAGAGTTGAACATATAGCCTGTTGGCTGCTAGGCAACACCCAGACACTGTGAGATGCTACCTTGGTCCTGGCTTTAGTACAGCGCACGCCCGCCTCAAACCCATAGCAACCATACAGAGTTGAACATATAGCCTGTTGGCTGCTAGACAACACCCAGACACTGTGAGATGCTACCTTGGTCCTGGCTTTAGTACAGCGCACGCCCGCCTCAAACCCATAGCAACCATACAGATGTGAACATATAGCCTGTTGGCTGCTAGGCAACACCCAGACACTGTGAGATGCTACCTTGGTCCTGGCTTTAGTACAGCGCACGCCCGCCTCAAACCCATAGCAACCATACAGAGTTGAACATATAGCCTGTTGGCTGCTAGGCAACACCCAGACACTGTGAGATGCTACCTTGGTCCTGGCTTTAGTACAGCGCACGCCCGCCTCAAACCCATAGCAACCATACAGATGTGAACATATAGCCTGTTGGCTGCTAGGCAACACCCAGACACTGTGAGATGCTACCTTGGTCCTGGCTTTAGTACAGCGCACGCCCGCCTCTAACCCATAGCAACCACACAGAGTTGAACATATAGCCTGTTGGCTGCTAGGCAACACCCAGATACTGTGAGATGCTACCTTGGTCCTGGCTTTAGTACAGCGCACGCCCGCCTCAAACCCATAGCAACCACACAGAGTTGAACATATAGCCTGTTGGCTGCTAGGCAACACCCAGACACTGTGAGATGCTACCTTGGTCCTGGCTTTAGTACAGCGCACGCCCGCCTCAAACCCATAGCAACCAACATATAGCCTGTTGGCTGCTAGGCAACACCCAGACACTGTGAGATGCTACCTTGGTCCTGGCTTTAGTACAGCGCACGCCCGCCTCTAACCCATAGCAACCAACATAAAGCCTGTTGGCTGCTAGGCAACACCCAGACACTGTGAGATGCTACCTTGGTCCTGGCTTTAGTACAGCGCACGCCCGCCTCTAACCCATAGCAACCACACAGAGTTGAACATATAGCCTGATGGCTGCTAGGCAACACCCAGACACTGTGAGATGCTACCTTGGTCCTGGCTTTAGTACAGCGCACGCCCGCCTCTAACCCATAGCAACCAACATATAGCCTGTTGGCTGCTAGGCAACACCCAGACACTGTGAGATGCTACCTTGGTCCTGGCTTTAGTACAGCGCACGCCCGCCTCTAACCCATAGCAACCACAAAGAGTTGAACATATAGCCTGTTGGCTGCTAGGCAACACCCAGACACTGTGAGATGCTACCTTGGTCCTGGCTTTAGTACAGCGCACGCCCGCCTCAAACCCATAGCAACCTTACAGAGTTGAACATATAGCCTGTTGGCTGAAGGCAACACCCAGACACTGTGAGATGCTACCTTGGTCCTGGCTTGAGTACAGCGCACGCCCGCCTCTAACCCATAGCAACCACACAGAGTTGAACATATAGCCTGTTGGCTGCTAGGCAACACCCAGACACTGTGAGATGCTACCTTGGTCCTGGCTTTAGTACAGCGCACGCCCGCCTCTAACCCATAGCAACCACACAGAGTTGAACATATAGCCTGTTGGCTGCTAGGCAACACCCAGACACTGTGAGATGCTACCTTGGTCCTGGCTTTAGTACAGCGCACGCCCGCCTCAAACCCATAGCAACCACACAGAGTTGAACATATAGCCTGTTGGCTGCTAGGCAACACCCAGACACTGTGAGATGCTACCTTGGTCCTGGCTTTAGTACAGCGCACGCCCGCCTCTAACCCATAGCAACCAACATATAGCCTGTTGGCTGCTAGGCAACACCCAGACACTGTGAGATGCTACCTTGGTCCTGGCTTTAGTACAGCGCACGCCCGCCTCTAACCCATAGCAACCACACAGAGTTGAACATATAGCCTGTTGGCTGCTAGACAACACCCAGACACTGTGAGATGCTACCTTGGTCCTGGCTTTAGTACAGCGCACGCCCGCCTCAAACCCATAGCAACCACACAGAGTTGAACATATAGCCTGTTGGCTGCTAGACAACACCCAGACACTGTGAGATGCTACCTTGGTCCTGGCTTTAGTACAGCGCACGCCCGCCTCAAACCCATAGCAACCACACAGAGTTGAACATATAGCCTGTTGGCTGCTAGACAACACCCAGACACTGTGAGATGCTACCTTGGTCCTGGCTTAAGTACAGCGCACGCCCGCCTCTAACCCATAGCAACCAACATATAGCCTGTTGGCTGCTAGGCAACACCCAGACACTGTGAGATGCTACCTTGGTCCTGGCTTAAGTACAGCGCACGCCCGCCTCTAACCCATAGCAACCAACATATAGCCTGTTGGCTGCTAGGCAACACCCAGACACTGTGAGATGCTACCTTGGTCCTGGCTTAAGTACAGCGCACGCCCGCCTCTAACCCATAGCAACCAACATATAGCCTGTTGGCTGCTAGGCAAAACCCAGACACTGTGAGATGCTACCTTGGTCCTGGCTTTAGTACAGCGCACGCCCGCCTCAAACCCATAGCAACCAACATATAGCCTGTTGGCTGCTAGGCAACACCCAGACACTGTGAGATGCTACCTTGGTCCTGGCTTTAGTACAGCGCACGCCCGCCTCAAACCTATAGCAACCAACATATAGCCTGTTGGCTGCTAGGCAACACCCAGACACTGTGAGATGCTACCTTGGTCCTGGCTTTAGTACAGCGCACGCCCGCCTCTAACCCATAGCAACAACACAGAGTTGAACATATAGCCTGTTGGCTGCTAGGCAACACCCAGACACTGTGAGATGCTACCTTGGACCTGGCTTTAGTACAGCGCACGCCCGCCTCAAACCCATAGCAACCACACAGAGTTGAACATATAGCCTGTTGGCTGCTAGGCAACACCCAGACACTGTGAGATGCTACCTTGGTCCTGGCTTAAGTACAGAGCACGCCCGCCTCAAACCCATAGCAACCACACAGAGTTGAACATATAGCCTGTTGGCTGCTAGGCAACACCCAGACACTGTGAGATGCTACCTTGGTCCTGGCTTTAGTACAGCGCACGCCCGCCTCTAACCCATAGCAACCACACAGAGTTAAACATATAGCCTGTTGGCTGCTAGGCAACACCCAGACACTGTGAGATGCTACCTTGGTCCTGGCTTTAGTACAGCGCACGCCCGCCTCAAACCCATAGCAACCACACAGAGTTGAACATATAGCCTGTTGGCTGCTAGGCAACACCCAGACACTGTGAGATGCTACCTTGGTCCTGGCTTTAGTACAGCGCACGCCCGCCTCTAACCCATAGCAACCAACATATAGCCTGTTGGCTGCTAGGCAACACCCAGACACTGTGAGATGCTACCTTGGTCCTGGCTTTAGTACAGCGCACGCCCGCCTCTAACCCATAGCAACCAACATATAGCCTGTTGGCTGCTAGGCAACACCCAGACACTGTGAGATGCTACCTTGGTCCTGGCTTTAGTACAGCGCACGCCCGCCTCTAACCCATAGCAACCAACATATAGCCTGTTGGCTGCTAGGCAACACCCAGACACTGTGAGATGCTACCTTGGTCCTGGCTTTAGTACAGCGCACGCCCGCCTCTAACCCATAGCAACCACACAGAGTTGAACATATAGCCTGTTAGCTGCTAGGCAACACCCAGACACTGTGAGATGCTACCTTGGTCCTGGCTTTAGTACAGCGCACGCCCGCCTCAAACCCATAGCAACCACACAGAGTTGAACATATAGCCTGTTGGCTGCTAGGCAACACCCAGACACTGTGAGATGCTACCTTGGTCCTGGCTTTAACACAGCGCACGCCCGCCTCTAACCCATAGCAACCAACATATAGCCTGTTGGCTGCTAGGCAACACCCAGACACTGTGAGATGCTACCTTGGTCCTGGCTTTAGTACAGCGCACGCCCGCCTCTAACCCATAGCAACCACACAGAGTTGAACATATAGCCTGTTGGCTGCTAGACAACACCCAGACACTGTGAGATGCTACCTTGGTCCTGGCTTTAGTACAGCGCACGCCCGCCTCAAACCCATAGCAACCACACAGAGTTGAACATATAGCCTGTTGGCTGCTAGACAACACCCAGACACTGTGAGATGCTACCTTGGTCCTGGCTTTAGTACAGCGCACGCCCGCCTCAAACCCATAGCAACCACACAGAGTTGAACATATAGCCTGTTGGCTGCTAGACAACACCCAGACACTGTGAGATGCTACCTTGGTCCTGGCTTAAGTACAGCGCACGCCCGCCTCTAACCCATAGCAACCAACATATAGCCTGTTGGCTGCTAGGCAACACCCAGACACTGTGAGATGCTACCTTGGTCCTGGCTTAAGTACAGCGCACGCCCGCCTCTAACCCATAGCAACCAACATATAGCCTGTTGGCTGCTAGGCAACACCCAGACACTGTGAGATGCTACCTTGGTCCTGGCTTAAGTACAGCGCACGCCCGCCTCTAACCCATAGCAACCAACATATAGCCTGTTGGCTGCTAGGCAAAACCCAGACACTGTGAGATGCTACCTTGGTCCTGGCTTAAGTACAGCGCACGCCCGCCTCTAACCCATAGCAACCAACATATAGCCTGTTGGCTGCTGGGCAACACCCAGACACTGTGAGATGCTACCTTGGTCCTGGCTTAAGTACAGCGCACGCCCGCCTCTAACCCATAGCAACCAACATATAGCCTGTTGGCTGCTAGGCAAAACCCAGACACTGTGAGATGCTACCTTGGTCCTGGCTTTAGTACAGCGCACGCCCGCCTCAAACCCATAGCAACCAACATATAGCCTGTTGGCTGCTAGGCAACACCCAGACACTGTGAGATGCTACCTTGGTCCTGGCTTTAGTACAGCGCACGCCCGCCTCAAACCCATAGCAACCAACATATAGCCTGTTGGCTGCTAGGCAACACCCAGACACTGTGAGATGCTACCTTGGTCCTGGCTTTAGTACAGCGCACGCCCGCCTCTAACCCATAGCAACAACACAGAGTTGAACATATAGCCTGTTGGCTGCTAGGCAACACCCAGAGACTGTGAGATGCTACCTTGGACCTGGCTTTAGTACAGCGCACGCCCGCCTCAAACCCATAGCAACCACACAGAGTTGAACATATAGCCTGTTGGCTGCTAGGCAACACCCAGACACTGTGAGATGCTACCTTGGTCCTGGCTTAAGTACAGAGCACGCCCGCCTCAAACCCATAGCAACCACACAGAGTTGAACATATAGCCTGTTGGCTGCTAGGCAACACCCAGACACTGTGAGATGCTACCTTGGTCCTGGCTTTAGTACAGCGCACGCCCGCCTCAAACCCATAGCAACCTTACAGAGTTGAACATATAGCCTGTTGGCTGCTAGGCAACACCCAGACACTGTGAGATGCTACCTTGGTCCTGGCTTTAGTACAGCGCACGCCCGCCTCAAACCCATAGCAACCTTACAGAGTTGAACATATAGCCTGTTGGCTGCTAGGCAACACCCAGACACTGTGAGAGGCTACCTTGGTCCTGGCTTTAGTACAGCGCACGCCCGCCTCAAACCCATAGCAACCTTACAGAGTTGAACATATAGCCTGTTGGCTGCTAGGCAACACCCAGACACTGTGAGATGCTACCTTGGTCCTGGCTTTAGTACAGCGCACGCCCGCCTCAAACCCATAGCAACCTTACAGAGTTGAACATATAGCCTGTTGGCTGCTAGGCAACACCCAGACACTGTGAGATGCTACCTTGGTCCTGGCTTTAGTACAGCGCACGCCCGCCTCAAACCCATAGCAACCACACAGAGTTGAACATATAGCCTGTTGGCTGCTAGACATCACCCAGACACTGTGAGATGCTACCTTGGTCCTGGCTTTAGTACAGCGCACGCCCGCCTCAAACCCATAGCAACCACACAGAGTTGAACATATAGCCTGTTGGCTGCTAGACAACACCCAGACACTGTGAGATGCTACCTTGGTCCTGGCTTTAGTACAGCGCACGCCCGCCTCTAACCCATAGCAACCATACAGAGTTGAACATATAGCCTGTTGGCTGCTAGACAACACCCAGACACTGTGAGATGCTACCTTGGTCCTGGCTTTAGTACAGCGCACGCCCGCCTCTAACCCATAGCAACCACACAGAGTTGAACATATAGCCTGTTGGCTGCTAGACAACACCCAGACACTGTGAGATGCTACCTTGGTCCTGGCTTTAGTACAGCGCACGCCCGCCTCTAACCCATAGCAACCACACAGAGTTGAACATATAGCCTGTTGGCTGCTAGACAACACCCAGACACTGTGAGATGCTACCTTGGTCCTGGCTTAAGTACAGAGCACGCCCGCCTCAAACCCATAGCAACCATACAGAGTTGAACATATAGCCTGTTGGCTGCTAGACATCACCCAGACACTGTAAGATGCTACCTTGGTCCTGGCTTTAGTACAGCGCACGCCCGCCTCTAACCCATAGCAACCACACAGAGTTGAACATATAGCCTGTTGGCTGCTAGACAACACCCAGACACTGTGAGATGCTACCTTGGTCCTGGCTTTAGTACAGCGCACGCCCGCCTCTAACCCATAGCAACCACACAGAGTTGAACATATAGCCTGTTGGCTGCTAGGCAACACCCAGACACTGTGAGATGCTACCTTGGTCCTGGCTTTAGTACGGCGCACGCCCGCCTCTAACCCATAGCAACCAACATATAGCCTGTTGGCTGCTAGGCAACACCCAGACACTGTGAGATGCTACCTTGGTCCTGGCATTAGTACAGCGCACGCCCGCCTCTAACCCATAGCAACCACATTGAGTTGAACATATAGCCTGTTGGCTGCTAGGCAACACCCAGACACTGTGAGATGCTACCTTGGTCCTGGCATTAGTACAGCGCACGCCCGCCTCTAACCCATAGCAACCACACAGAGTTGAACATATAGCCTGTTGGCTGCTAGGCAACACCCAGACACTGTGAGATGCTACCTTGGTCCTGGCTTTAGTACAGCGCACGCCCGCCTCAAACCCATAGCAACCACACAGAGTTGAACATATAGCCTGTTGGCTGCTAGGCAACACCCAGATACTGTGAGATGCTACCTTGGTCCTGGCTTTAGTACAGCGCACGCCCGCCTCTAACCCATAGCAACCACACAGAGTTGAACATATAGCCTGTTGGCTACTAGACAACACCCAGATACTGTGAGATGCTACCTTGGTCCTGGCTTTAGTAGTGCGCACGCCCGCCTCAAACCCATAGCAACCACACAGAGTTGAACATATAGCCTGTTGGCTGCTAGGCAACACCCAGATACTGTGAGATGCTACCTTGGTCCTGGCTTTAGTACAGCGCACGCCCGCCTCTAACCCATAGCAACCACACAGAGTTGAACATATAGCCTGTTGGCTGCTAGGCAACACCCAGACACTGTGAGATGCTACCTTGGTCCTGGCTTTAGTACAGCGCACGCCCGCCTCTAACCCATAGCAACCATACAGAGTTGAACATATAGCCTGTTGGCTGCTAGGCAACACCCAGACACTGTGAGATGCTACCTTGGTCCTGGCTTTAGTACAGCGCACGCCCGCCTCTAACCCATAGCAACCACACAGAGTTGAACATATAGCCTGTTGGCTGCTAGGCAACACCCAGACACTGTGAGATGCTACCTTGGTCCTGGCTTTAGTACAGCGCACGCCCGCCTCTAACCCATAGCAACCACACAGAGTTAAACATAGCCTGTTGGCTGCTAGGCAACACCCAGATACTGTGAGATGCTACCTTGGTCCTGGCTTTAGTACAGCGCACGCCCGCCTCTAACCCATAGCAACCACACAGAGTTAAACATAGCCTGTTGGCTGCTAGGCAACACCCAGACACTGTGAGATGCTACCTTGGTCCTGGCTTAAGTACAGAGCACGCCCGCCTCAAACCCATAGCAACCACACAGAGTTGAACATATAGCCTGTTGGCTGCTAGGCAACACCCAGACACTGTGAGATGCTACCTTGGTCCTGGCTTAAGTACAGAGCACGCCCGCCTCAAACCCATAGCAACCACACAGAGTTGAACATATAGCCTGTTGGCTGCTAGGCAACACCCAGACACTGTGAGATGCTACCTTGGTCCTGGCTTTAGTACAGCGCACGCCCGCCTCAAACCCATAGCAACCACACAGAGTTGAACATATAGCCTGTTGGCTGCTAGGCAACACCCAGACACTGCGAGATGCTACCTTGGTCCTGGCTTTAGTACAGCGCACGCCCGCCTCTAACCCATAGCAACCACACAGAGTTGAACATATATCCTGTTGGCTGCTAGGCAACACCCAGACACTGTGAGATGCTACCTTGGTCCTGGCTTTAGTACAGCGCACGCAGCCTCTAACCCATAGCAACCCCACAGAGTTGAACATATAGCCTGTTGGCTGCTAGGCAACACCCAGACACTGTGAGATGCTACCTTGGTCCTGGCTTTAGTACAGCGCACGCCCGCCTCAAACCCATAGCAACCACACAGAGTTGAACATATAGCCTGTTGGCTGCTAGGCAACACCCAGACACTGTGAGATGCTACCTTGGTCCTGGCTTAAGTACACAGCACGCCCGCCTCAAACCCATAGCAACCACACAGAGTTGAACATATAGCCTGTTGGCTGCTAGGCAACACCCAGACACTGTGAGATGCTACCTTGGTCCTGGCTTAAGTACAGAGCACGCCCGCCTCAAACCCATAGCAACCACACAGAGTTGAACATATAGCCTGTTGGCTGCTAGGCAACACCCAGACACTGTGAGATGCTACCTTGGTCCTGGCTTTAGTAGTGCGCACGCCCGCCTCAAACCCATAGCAACCACACAGAGTTGAACATATAGCCTGTTGGCTGCTAGACAACACCCAGACACTGTGAGATGCTACCTTGGTCCTGGCTTAAGTACAGAGCACGCCCGCCTCTAACCCATAGCAACCACACAGAGTTGAACATATAGCCTGTTGGCTGCTAGGCAACACCCAGACACTGTGAGATGCTACCTTGGTCCTGGCTTAAGTACAGAGCACGCCCGCCTCAAACCCATAGCAACCACACAGAGTTGAACATATAGCCTGTTGGCTGCTAGGCAACACCCAGACACTGTGAGATGCTACCTTGGTCCTGGCTTTAGTACAGCGCACGCCCGCCTCAAACCCATAGCAACCACACAGAGTTGAACATATAGCCTGTTGGCTGCTAGGCAACACCCAGACACTGTGAGATGCTACCTTGGTCCTGGCTTAAGTACAGAGCACGCCCGCCTCTAACCCATAGCAACCACACAGAGTTGAACATATAGCCTGTTGGCTGCTAGGCAACACCCAGACACTGTGAGATGCTACCTTGGTCCTGGCTTCAGTACAGCGCACGCCCGCCTCAAACCCATAGCAACCACACAGAGTTGAACATATAGCCTGTTGGCTGCTAGACAACACCCAGACACTGTGAGATGCTACCTTGGTCCTGGCTTTAGTACAGCGCACGCCCGCCTCTAACCCATAGCAACCACACAGAGTTGAACATATAGCCTGTTGGCTGCTAGGCAACACCCAGACACTGTAAGATGCTACCTTGGTCCTGGCTTTAGTACAGCGCACGCCCGCCTCTAACCCATAGCAACCTTACAGAGTTGAACATATAGCCTGTTGGCTGCTAGGCAACACCCAGATACTGTGAGATGCTACCTTGGTCCTGGCTTTAGTACAGCGCACGCCCGCCTCTAACCCATAGCAACCACACAGAGTTGAACATATAGCCTGTTGGCTGCTAGGCAACACCCAGACACTGTGAGATGCTACCTTGGTCCTGGCTTTAGTACAGCGCACGCCCGCCTCTAACCCATAGCAACCACACAGAGTTGAACATATAGCCTGTTGGCTGCTAGGCAACACCCAGACACTGTGAGATGCTACCTTGGTCCTGGCTTAAGTACAGAGCACGCCCGCCTCAAACCCATAGCAACCACACAGAGTTGAACATATAGCCTGTTGGCTGCTAGGCAACACCCAGACACTGTGAGATGCTACCTTGGTCCTGGCTTTAGTACAGCGCACGCCCGCCTCAAACCCATAGCAACCATACAGAGTTGAACATATAGCCTGTTGGCTGCTAGACAACACCCAGACACTGTGAGATGCTACCTTGGTCCTGGCTTCAGTACAGCGCACGCCCGCCTCAAACCCATAGCAACCACACAGAGTTGAACATATAGCCTGTTGGCTGCTAGACAACACCCAGACACTGTGAGATGCTACCTTGGTCCTGGCTTTAGTACAGCGCACGCCCGCCTCTAACCCATAGCAACCTTACAGAGTTGAACATATAGCCTGTTGGCTGCTAGGCAACACTTAGACACTGTAAGATGCTACCTTGGTCCTGGCTTTAGTACAGCGCACGCCCGCCTCCAACCCATAGCAACCACACAGAGTTGAACATATAGCCTGTTGGCTGCTAGACATCACCCAGACACTGTGAGATGCTACCTTGGTCCTGGCTTTAGTACAGCGCACGCCCGCCTCTAACCCATAGCAACCACACAGAGTTGAACATATAGCCTGTTGGCTGCTAGGCAACACCCAGACACTGTGAGATGCTACGCCTAAAAATCATAGCAACCATAGTTGAACGTTGGCCCATGCAGACTCTCTTGACATTGGCTCGCTACTAACGCGCGCTTCATTACAGGATTCATTAAGTGGCTCCCTCACTTTGTCACACACCATCTGAAAGTAGTCCTTATTTCTGCACTAATTTTCCAGCTTCTGACACTATCACCTTTTTTTATACCACTACGGTTTGGGAGCTATCCCAGGTGAAATCGGGGAAGTTAAGTTAATGGTAGGTTCCCTAATTTGGATTTTGTGCTCAAAACCATACTTATATTAATTTTATGCACTTATTTTGCACCATGAACCTTGATTCTAGAGCGCCTTTAGTTCGGATGTTACGGCGATTTTAAAACGGGGATGCCAAGTTTATGCTTTTTCTATTATCGTTTTTGAAAATGAAAACATGGCGGTAAAATTAGTCCACTTAAATTTAGGATCTTTATCGATTTGTAAGTCGCAAAACTTATCCGTGTGACCTTGGCTCTACCATAATCATGCCCCCCCCCCCCCCACTTTCTCGTTTTAACCCTTTATTGGGTAGATGGACTCATATTTTGCCACTTCCTTTTTACACTAAATCATCGATTTTTGCACCCCTTAATTTGAGAGATATTCGCTTTGAAAACTGAATTACAGGGTAATTTCATGATTTGCAAATCCGTCTGTCTTTTTGGGCTAATGAATGCGTGCGCATATAGTTCTGGTTGAATACAGCGTTCTCAGCTTAGTAATCGTTGCTACTGGCTTCTCTGTCCTGCTCCATTTCCATTTTCCAGTATTTCGTTCGTTCCACTCAAAATAACATAGTCTGATATATCAACTTTTTGGCACGAAGACGATACTACTTTGAGCATTGAGTGGCCTGGTCTTATCAGATTACATCCGGCGTTAGGGGTGGAGTGGATGGAGGGGTTGGGGTCGTAGGATATGACGCAATGCTAGAGGCGCCTCACTTCATCAATGTTCAAAGCGTCACTTTTCGCAAATCGTCTATTTACTTTTATTTTAATTATTTAATTAATATCACTTATAATCACAAATTTTACCACCACACCCTTGCCCAGTGGCGTAGCGCAGAAGTCGCCCCCCCCCCCCCCCCCGCGACATTGGCCATTGGACATGGTAGGATCAAGCACGGGGGGTATGGGGGGCGGAGCCCATGAAAAGCGCCGCAGGCGAAAAATTTTGAAAGTACGTTTTTAGAGTGCATTTGGTGCGTTTTAGGAAAAAGTGGTGGGCTGAATGAAATACCGAAACAATGTAGTTTGTGTGCGTCAATTTGTTTTGTCGTCATGTCGAGTTACAATTCACAGCATACATGGCAACATATTAACGTTTGATCTTATTTTCAACCCCCCGCCCCATATCCACCACTTCCACGCGACGTAATAATAATGTATACATTTATCTACTAAAACCATAATAACATTATTATATCATCAACAACAACAACAACAACAATTATGATAAATTTTAAGTATTGATAAATCAAATAACCTACGTTTTGATCCTCCAACTGTAATTCTGGAACGTTTCCTAGCCGTTTAGGCTTTTAGTGTAGTCTGGCAAATCGAGCTTTTCGGCGTGCGTTGGCGTCCGCGAACTCGTCGAACAATGTATCTATGTTTAACTTTCGTGTTCTTTCACCCTCGATACTAAGCAATGCCAAACCACTGAGTCGATTCTCACTCATTGAGCTTCGCAAATAGTTTTTAATTAATTTTAATTTAGAAAAAGATATTTCGGCACCCACTGCAGTCACGGGCACTTTTATAAGTTCTACCACTCATTTTAAATTAAATATTTATTAACAAATAACATAGTAACAGAATAATAAAATAGAAACACCTAACATAACACTTCGTGACTCCACACAGAAGAGAACATTCAACACATATTCACAAAACTACTACGATTTCACTCAATTCACAATAAGAATGTAAACTTTGCGCACTGTTATCAACACATCCGATCCAGCACCATATTTGACACCACTTTATTAATCGTATCACCTACAGTCTCACTCCCACGCTGAGATATGCCTCTATCAGCAGTGGCGGTACTAGCAGTGTGCTAGTGTTGCAATAGCACACCTAATCATAACAAAAATAACACATTTATAACACAAACATCCCAGATCCTTATCCTGGCTTTGAGAATCCGTGGGGTTGGAACTTGTTGGTCAGCAACAAAACAAGGCCACGAGCACGAACACAATGTCACGGCACCTGTTTTTATGTACACAGGATGTTGCAGGCTATTTCAATAAATAGCCGAACTGGGTGGATTTCGCGCTGTCAGGCATAGCTTGCAACCCCCTTAGTACCCCCCCCGATGATAAGAGACAATCCCTCAAGCACCAGCGAAAGACGCGGGAGGGTTCGTATTCGTGGTTTGTCAGTGTTGAGTGGCGGCCGGGCCGAGTTGGAACATGAAAAGAGTGAAGGTGCAGGGCCAACCAGGCCAACAGTCATCAATCTTAAATTTCTTTAAAAAACCACGCGTTGACAATGTTATTAAGTTGCCGAGTGAATTGCGCGACAGTGAACGTGGCAAACAAGGAACCGATTTAGTTAATAGTGTAGGTAGTGAAACGTGTGTTAGTATTAGTACAGATTTAAATAATGCTAACGCTTTTGTGGAGGAGGGAGAAAGTGTCAGAAACCGGTGTTTTTTTTCAAGATGAACGACAACCTGATTTGAAAATAAACAAACGACCAACAACGACCAACAACGAAAACAATATCCTTCCGGTCCAACGAGACGAATATGGTTTTGATCCTTCAGTAAGGTACAGTCTGTCACAGAACTTACTGCAAGAAATGTACAACTCGGGACCATATCAACCAAAGCTCGATACGTATCCTAAAACAATTATATCAGGACAAAATCGTGGGTTTGCTTCGAAATATTTCCAACAGTATTCATGGTTAGAATATTCCGTTAAGACCGACAGGATGTATTGTTTTCAATGTAGACTTTTTGGACAGCAAGTATCTAACACAAAAGGCCACAGTGTTGACTCGGCATTTACATCCAAAGGGTGTAACAACTGGGCAAATATAACACGCCTCTTGGCCAGGCACCGACAGAAAACTTATCCTCTAACAACAAGCTGTGTAACAAGGTAAGAATGCCAGTATGTAATTATTGTCTAATAGCCGTCCGCGGTGACTAATGCGGCTTGGGAGAAGTTGTGTGTGTGCGCTTATGCACATCTATGCCTCTGGCCTACATAACAACACGCCAGTGCAAGTAAGAACGAACTGTTTTTTAGTTATTTTACACTTATATGCAGGGACTCCAGGACACTTGCGTTTGCTATCGTAGGCCTATACTTTTACGCAACATTGACGTTTTACCCAAAATGTATAATGCGTGTCCCCTTTAAACGCGTTTTAGGCCATTAAACTTAATGCAGACCCCAACCAATTAAATTTCATAAATTCATCCGACTCCTGGGGCTCTGCCCCAGACCCCAGCTATTCCGCACAACCTAGTTGCGACTTAGCACACCTAATGTAAGGACCTAGTACCGCCACTGTCTATCAGTGAGGGAGTCCGAGAGAAAACTGACCTCTGAAATAATGTTGTGTAAAGGGTGGAAACTAGCTACAAAACAAAGTTTATTGTTGGTGGGGGTAAGGGTAAAATTTACGGTTCATTGGCATTGTCGGTGACATCAGACTGTTAGTTTTACAACACAAGTGCATTTCGCTAACCCATACATCCGGTATAAAATCGTGAACGATCCCAAAAATTTAGAATTTGAGAGCAAGACTGGCCCCGTCCCGTCCTCGAATGTTTACACTTTATGCTACGTTTACAGCTACGCGTTGCGAGCGAAGCGAGGGCGCGAGCTCCAATCAGCGGCCGAGTTTGTAACTTCTTTGCATGAAACTCGGCCGCTGATTGGAGCTCGCGTCCTCGCTTCGCTCGCAACGCGTAGCTGTAAACGTACCATAACAGTCATTGCTGTCATATTTATTGCATCGTGTAATTTAGGGAGCACACCGCCCGTAGTGGTTAAAGACAGACCATTCAACATGTTGGAACTAAATATTAATTTTATTCATAAGCACGTATTTCGCATACAAACCAACACAGACCAAATGCCAAATGGCAACCCACTACCGATCCCCTCACAATCACCCTTCTAGCTGCAGCCATCCGTTTATGACTTGGCTCGCTATAGCGTCTAAATATTTCGCTGTCAAAAAAGGAATTGTTGGTTGTCTATAGAGAATTCAATGGTGTCTTGTCTTCTTTATAATGAATATGATATTCAAATTGACAGTTGTGTGAATATTCTTGAGACCTGTGACTGATTTCCTGGCTGATACAACATTTTCCGTTTTTTTTTTTTTTTTTTTTTGGGTGGGGGGGGGGGGGGGAGGGCGCGAATTTTGTAATTTTATTTAAAATACATTTTAATTGATTTGTTGTCTTTTTTGAAATTTTCATAATATACGATCTATATCATCGGGGGCCCTCGCTTCGCGGGGGCCCCCCCGCCTTGCGGGGTTTGCGGGGCCTTCCGCTATGCCACTGACCAAAGCACTTATTTTGCTGCAGAGATATTTCTCTTCATCCTAGTGTTGAACAATGGTGAATGGCGTGCATAGGCATAGGCTCTAGCCAATTCAACAGAATTAAATTGATTTAAAACATAAATATGTACTTTTTGAAGCATGCGCCTTACAAAATTGGAAAGATACAGTAACAGGTAACATAAAAAAGTGATTTTTGTTAAATTTCGTTGAAAAAAAAGTCACATTTATTCCCCAAATACCATCAACTTATAGTACGTTTACAGCTACGCGTTGCGAGCAAAGCGAGGGCGCGAGCTCCAATCAGCGGCCGAGTTTGTAACTTCTTTGCATGAAACTCGGCCGCTGATTGGAGCTCGCGCCCTCGCTTCGCTCGCAACGCGTAGCTGTAAACGTACCATTATGCTACGTTTACAGCTACGCGTTGCGAGCGAAGCGAGGGCGCGAGCTCCAATCAGCGGCCGAGTTTCATGCAAAGAAGTTACAAACTCGGCCGCTGATTGGAGCTCGCGCCCTCGCTTCGCTCGCAACGCGTAGCTGTAAACGTACCTTTAGTTTATGTTTACTGGAACTCAAGTTTGGCAAAAGACTGAACGATGAGGATTCTGGGCCATAGTCACCCAGCAACAACAACAACAACAACAACAACAACAACAACACACACAAAATATAAATGTAGTGTCTTTCTTCTTCATAGGTTTTTTTTATAGGGAAATAACATTACTTCAGTATGGTATCTCTATGCATTACTTTACCGTTGGCAACACTGTGCACTGACAGAAGACAAAACACGGCGTATCCATTATCTTTGACACGGCGAACCAAAACATCTCGCGCGCGTGCTAAATTTGTTTTGACGTTGTGTTGCGGAACAAGTTCTCTCAGCACTATATCCCAGTGAATTAAGATTCTAAAGTAAGATATAAATACTATTTTAGATGTACTAGCATTGTTACTTTAACGCATTGTTCTCTATATCAGTTTTTCTGGTTTCCAGCAGCCGTGAAAATGGAGGGAGCGACGCAGCCCAAGGAGCCGGCGAAGACGCCCATGGTTTACACATGTGGGGAATGTCATCACGAAAACGAAATTCGTCCTCGTGACCCTATTCGATGTCGCGAATGTGGTTATCGTATCATGTACAAGAAGAGGACGAAGCGTCTGGTTGTATTCGATGCTCGATGATGTTTCAGCGTATTGATTTCCTGTCCTAACATAACCTAATTGTACAGCCCACAAGCTTCTTGCTGCCCTTGGCTAGCTAGGCCTAGGCCTATGCCCTGATCTTTTATTTTTGTAACTTCAAATCATTTACAAAGAGATCTAGGCCTTAGTCCGTGAATGTAGATTGGTTGGACTAGGCCTAGCCTAGGCATCCGTTTACCTACTAATAATTGTTTAGGCTTACCGCCTAGGCCTAGGCCTAGGCCTAGGATCCCATGTATAAATAAAATACAATATTGAAAAGCCATAGCCCTGTAGTATTTTGTTTTAAAAACTATTTAACCTGTAATGTGAGTCATTAGTAATAGTGACCCAGACCTCGTAATTAACTGTAGGCCTACATGTTTAGGGTTCATAGGCCTATGCCTACCTACTCTTCAATATTGTAGGCCTTGCCCTACACGTAAGATCATCTAGGTGGTGGTAGGCCTACAACCAATAACGATCTAGATTGGTCTAGGCCAGTGGTGTCCAAAGTACGGCCTGCGGCTTCTTTTCATATGGCCCGCACAAGATATTGAAATTGCTTTAAATCAAGCCCAATGGGCAATGAGTTAGATTTGTCTTAATTCAGAAATGCTAATTTGAAGATAACTCGAAATCACTACTATTTGTGTTTGCTACCAATGCACACTACTACTGTTTTGTCCTACCCCTGTTTATTACTCTTTAGTGAATCGAGGGTCAGAGTATTACGTATTTCTAACGGCACCCAAGAAAAATGAACCCTTGTGATGCAGGGGCTGTTTCGGCCGTCTTGACACTAGGCCTAGTCAGTATGTGGTCAGCGGTGCACGCGTCTTATTTCAGCGACTGTTTCTGCAGTTGAATTCAGAACTCCACGTGTCGCACAGCTCATAAAAACTGCAATTAAAGTCGATCGATGAAGTGAACTACCCATTCAATACAACAACTAAACTATTCAAATTAAATGGACATGAAAAAATACTTTTTTTTATTCTAAATTATTAATTTCAAGAATTATTACATGTGAGTAGCATTTAATACTGAACTTCTTGAAATTATATATATTTTTTTATTTATAAAGTATATTTATAGTTTCTAATTTGAGTAGATTTGAGGTAAAATTGACACACCAGCGCAAATATCTCGAAAACGGATTGCGTTCAATCATCTTTTTCAAACGTATTCGTGTTAGTCATGAAGTTATCTACATTTAGGACGAAAATTTGTTACAATATATTACTTTTTGAAGGTGCTACGCAAAGTTATACGATTGAAAGTGTAGGTTTTTGTTCAGTTACAATGTATAACATAGGGAATTCCAACGCATTTCAACACTCAATAAATAAAAAACTAATAGCGGTAGGTGCAAATTTTTTTCTACAATATTCACAAGCTTAATCTCAACTTGCAGTACATACAATTTGAATGATTTATATTACATGTGCAGTTATCATCGATCGACTTTAATGTAGGCCTATACGACATAGCTATAAAATACATTTTTATCGCGAGTGGTACTTATATTGTGTTTTGAATGTCCAAGTTAAGAGTTAACTAGATTTTGAGTGTAAATAGAAACAATATTTTTGAAATTATATTTTTGGATCTGCTGAGTTGCTGAATAATGCTGTTACATGATAAAATGTAAGTACTCTTGCATTACTTTCAAATTAAAAAATATTATTTACCTTTTTTTAGTGAACGGTTACAAAAACGTATAAAAGCGTATGCAAATAAATTACTCCATATAGCCTGCATAATATTTTGTACTGTTAATCCGGCCCAATGTCAAAAACGTTTGGACACCTCTGGTCTAGGCCCTAGATGTAGTAGGCTACATAATTGTAGTGTGTGTTCTAGGGTATAGACCCATATTCATAGTATAATAGTGGTGGTTTATCAATTGCATTGTATAGTCAACATACACTAGGCCTAGTCGGCTAGTAGCAGAATGACACGCATGCACGAGTCACTGATATTATGTACTTTTTATGCTGCCATCGTCCACGCACATACGTCCTTCTACTAGCTGACTAGACCTAGATTGTTGATCGATATGAAGCAGTAGACAGGCAACCGCGGCCATTAGCTACAATACACACTCCATTGACATTATCGTAGGCCATGCTCCTGATGTGCACCGATAATGTTTGCTGGAGCATTGGTATCCTAATTGTAGGCCTAAGTAAATACCAAAGTCCTAGCCAACTGTCCCAGTAAAACCATATGCAGTAAGTGAACCGTGTAGGCCTATACCGTTATACAATCCAACATTTTAGCAACAATTGCGTATACACCTACAATACAGAATAATCCTAGTGGGTCCACGTACCTTTATTGTGTAATATGAAGTGAACATGCACTAGCGCCAAACATTGGTTGCCCGTCCACTTCAAAGTTGAGATGACTCGAATATTTAAGTTGATGGTTCAGCGTCTTACTGACACAATCCGCAAGTTCATGAATATTATATGTACATTCATATCAATGCCTCTGAGTTGATGTTGTAGCTTTTGTTGTCACCAGTTGTAAACAAGCAAGCAAGTAGAATATTCTAGGCATGTAAGCTATACATAGATATCGACAGTACTGGCTGCTTAGATTTTATTATAATTAATAAAAGCGGTTGTTTCGCATCTAGTAGCTATGTTGAGTTGCCTCACCGACCTCATCGTAGCTGCCATCACTCACTGCTCGTGGTGACAGATAGGCCTACGTCATCTCTTGACAATTTTAAAGGCGAATAGGAATACAATCTGTACACTTGATTAATCAATCATAAATCATAATCAATCAGCCATTGAAGTCACTGAAACAGACACAGACAAGGAAAGGAAAAAGGTTGTTAGAAAAATAAAAATTGCCCAAGTATACATGAATATATCTACACACATTTTATTTTTGTCTCCAAGTTACATACAATGCAGTGGAACAACTTGCCATGTACATTCTGGCATTACAACCTTTACCATGCACAAGTTTTCTCAGCGCATTGATGCAACTTGCCACATACATTCCGGCATTACGCTTGCCAAGCCCAAGCCTTCTCAGCCCATTGATACAACTTTCCACTTGCAGTCTAGCATTACAACCTTTGCTATGTGCAAGCAGGGGTCGAAATTAACGCTCGCCCGAGGCTAGTAAAACTTTGCTCGGGCTAGTAAAAATCTTATTTCACTAGCCCGACGGGCGAGTATCTTTTCCAGAGCTTACAATTGCCGTTCAAAAAATCATAATATTTCGCGCCGATCGCCTTGCGAGTTTCCAGTACTTGTGTGGGGGCCAGAGATGTGTATTCAAGTAAAAAATATAGTAATTTTCATAAATGTGTTTACAGATAGATACAGACTACAGCAGTATATATCTCACGCTAAGTCACAATGCATTTTTTTTAATATCATATAATCATATAATTTTCCATTTACAGTAGAACATACAAAAAATAAAAACAGTTTCATTTAGGCCAACAGGTTTACTATGGTAAACAATAGTTCCCACTCACTCCCTAGTCCCCCATAAAAACACGTCAAACCTGGCGAATATTGTGAGTTGAGACCCAAAACTTTCATGTGTGAATAATGATCGTTTTACATCAATATAACCTATTTCATTACGGGCTAGTAAAAATGGTCTTGGGCTAGAGAACTATTGATGCAACTAGCCCGGAGGGCTAGTGGCCAAAAAAGTTAATTTCGACCCCTGTGTGCAAGTCTCCTTTATATCAAGCGTTGAGCGTAAGATACGTTGATTGACACTTCAAAATTGTTTCCTTACAATATAGTATTAGCTACCTATGGCATAACAAATAATAAATTCTATTATTAAGCAAAAGATAACAATCTTGAATCTGGTCATTCATAACTAATAATTTGTTTACTATTAATTGGAAACTTAAAGAAAGTAAGAATAGAAGTACATAAATATTAAATAAATGTGTAAAAGCTAAAAAGTACATACAATGAATAATGATACATTAATAATTTAGAGAATGTGTTAAGGAATGTTAGTGCTTAAGCCTGGAAAGTAGGACTCAATCCTTCTTTCTCCATAAGCTGATAAAGAAACATACTGCAACCAATGTTATTACTGCTTCACAATGGTCAACTATTATACAATGTCTTGAGTACTGATGGGGCTGTCTCTTTTCTCTTCAGCACAAATACAAAAAAACAAGGAGTGTACCTATGGTTGATCTTAAGCTTAATACATAATGATGTTACTGAGCTCACAAACATGAAAAAACAGAAAACACAATTATTAACCAATATTATTTGTACTGTATAGCATGTAATAAAACTGTTATTGGGCAGTCATAATTGAAGATGATAGATCAATCATCTTTGGACATAATTCAGTACACTACTATGTGCTCAGAAAAGTCACCTGTTCTAGCTCAGCAATTTGTACTCTCTCACTGTCACAATACTCTGTATTGCAGAGAAATCTAGAGACAATACGGCCATAACACGTATGATACTGTGGTGGTGTTTCGAAATCTGCCAATTGCACAAAAACACACTGGTCTAGTACGTATTGTACAATGGAAACATTTTAGACATTATAAATGTAAACTATTTTAACAACTGTAGCCATACTACACACCTATGAAACCCAAGTGAAACTAGTAGTATTTATAAAATGTATTGCATACTGTTGTGTGTTTCTATTAGTTATGCAAATGCCATGTGCATGTATATTTCCTGACATTTACATTTTGGAAACTTAATAATTTAAATTTGATTACAATTAACAAGAATTCTAGGCATAAATACTGACTAAATACAATATATAATTAATAAGTTAATAACATAGTTTGCATAAAATATATATAATACATAAATATAACTTATAAGTGATGTATTGTTTTTGAAATAATCTAGAAACAAAATAGTATCAATATCATACATAGTTGACCTAAAACAAACAAATATTGTCCAGGAATAAAATTTTTAAATGAGACCTTGTGGAATGATCTACTTTTAAATGTCATTTGGATGTGGTTTTCAAGCGGAAAACTGGAATAAAATCCGCAAGTGTTTTTACTCTGCAGCAATATGGCACCTATGCATCGCCACATGTAGTAGGTGTAACAAATTACAAAACTTGTATCAAATCATCTTCTGTACATTTACATCACTAGGCCCTACCATGTAATCAACCTATTTAGATAGGCTTTAATTTAATATAGCCTCACACCATTGACGTTTTGGTTTTGCTTGTGCTGCACAATACTGTTCTCAGTTGGTCCAGTCACCAATGGTCTTACTAATCTTGCTCTCTAAAAAAATAAAACCAATTGGACGATATACTATGTCGATTATTCATCGATTATCTCGCACTCGCAACACGTTCGACTTTTCGAGCTAGTCGAATGGATACGCAGTGGCAGTTGGCAGTGCGCCAACACTTGGACGCTTAAAACTTGGCGCCAAATTCAAAATTACGTGTTGTCGGAATCGGCTAAATTTTTCGTAATAATCGGTATAACGATTTTTTACCGATTCTCCGAGAATCGGTGGAATCGTTGGAATCGGAATCAGCATCGTCCCATCCCTATTGGTTTATTATCCAACAAATAATTTCTTTTCATGAGAATTCAGATGAATCACAAAGTTGATTGTGAGGTATTTTAGCTGATAAAGAAGTCATTGACAGAAATATAATATGGAAATGCTCTCTTGAGTACTAAAATTCATTTTATGTTAAGCACTAGTGATGACATTGGATCCAAGATGTTCAAACTGGTTCCTCCACTTCGGAATCAATTTCTAAGGCCTATTTTTTGTTAAATCTAGAGTAATTAACAACTTACGTTCAGCAGGTCAAACATACCTAGAAAACATTCTTTGAACAATGACTCATGCTTTGTTTTAATAGTCTTCACATGCTGTATGGAGGTATGTTATGAAGTAACTAGCTGAAATGAATTGTAATATACTATTTATTTCACACGCCTGCCCAGTGAGTGCCGACTATGTCAAGAGTCACCTGTGTCGGCAGCCTCGGGCGACAAGTAAGTCGGGTACCATATCTCTCTTTCTCGTTTCGGTAGTTCTTCACCATTGTACAGACAGATATTGAAAAAAAAATGGAACCGGTTTGGTTGGCGGGCAATGTCATCACTAAACACAAGAGATACACAACCCAGTAATAGCCAATGAAATTGATCATTTAAATAATGGTCAAGAGTTGCATGCTTCTTAGTTTTACCCATTATTATACTTATTACTTATGACTTCTGTACAAAATATAATTTGTCAGCAACATTGCCCGAGTTGTATTTCTTTCTGCAAGCGTGCACAAAGTATATGCAATATAATTATTTAGATATTTAGGATTTACACTTGCATCGAATACACAGTGCGTAATATAAAATTCATAACTTTTCATACACTGATCAAAGACAATACCGGTAGGCTAACCAAATTGCCAGTTTTTATGTAAACAAGTCGCATAATGGCGGTAGTAGATGCAACTCCTATGCAATATGTAAAACTTCTTTATAACAAACTCTGGGGGGCCAGATTATTATTTTGTTATAAAGAACATTTCTTTATGAAGATAGTACCTTTACATGCATAAGAACCTTTTAGGACCTCAAAAACAGTTTGTTATATATAGATCATTTTGTTATAAAGATGTTTGTTATAAAGAAGTTTCACTGTAGGTATGTAGACATCTACTATGATAATTGATTTTCGTTACCTACGTTAACATATTCTGATAATTTGATTGTAGTAGTAGTAGTAGTAGTAGTAGTAGTAGTAGTAGTAGTAGTAGTAGTAGTAGTAGTAGTAGTAGTAGTATTCTTTATTATAGCATATCTTGCTATTTTGTTGTTATTCTATGTTGCAAATCATATCATCTTTGAGGATTTGATTTTGTTTATTTGGCAGTGTTTAATTTGGCATTTGATTGGCAACAATGATCAAAGAATTGTGTCATTTCCAACTGAACAAAATTGGAAAAATCATTATTGTATGTTTGCAAACATAGATTTTCAAATGGAAATTTTTCATTTCCCAGGTAACTGTGAAGGTTGAGTACTTGTATTTTGCTGACAGAACATTACAGCTACACTTTGCTTAACATGTAGCTTGTTTTGATTCTCTTTGCTGTTTTAATGCATGTTGTGCTTGACATTTTCATTTGAGGTTTGCATATGCATGCCATCTCTATAGTTATTAGGTGGTAAGTATAATATGTATATTGACATGGCAGATGCATTTTATTTTACCAAAATATAGGTAAATACTGTCATTCATCTGACTGGCATTTAAAAAAAAAAAAAAAAAAAACTAAAAAGCATAGAAAATGAATTTAGTAAAACTAAATTAAAACCAAACCAAACTTTGAATGCAACAATTAAACATTAACTTAGTAGGCGAGTGACAAAATGATGTGGCCACGACCAATAGAGCCAACGACCACTGTCCCTCGGAAAGAGCAAGATTTAGAAGTTATAGAGCAGAGACAGATATGCGAGATAACAATAAGATTAGAATCAGGGGATCGAACCGGTTCGAACCGAAAACCGGAAAAAACCGTTATTTTCCCGAACCGAAAACCATTATGAAAAAGTGGTCAAACCGTAAACCGAAACGAAAACCGATATTTTAGGATTCGGTTATCGGTTTTTTTCGGTTCTTTTCGGTACGCGCCTCCGTATATCAAAATCTCAAAATTGCAATAAAAATTAAATTATAAAAACAAAAAATGCAGAGGGAAAAATCATTTTTGGAAGTTCTGCGATTTGTTCCACTGGGATTTGGGAGATCTTCCTTTCAAAGGTTGGTGATGACAATACTCGATGGATGGCTGAGTTCCTTTTATATTTGCAATAATAGAAACGGAAAGTATAAATAATGGTAACGCCTGTCACAAGTACAACTCACAAGTCCCAACCTTCGGCACCATGACAGTTGGTTGACATATTGTTAACAATTGGAAGATGTGTTCGGCGAAGATCACAAAACGCACCGAAAGAAGATTTTGGTTTCCACTTTCCTGGAAGTTATAAATCAAGAACCTTGGAGACGAATATGCCTACATAAATATTATGTTGAGTCTTGACCGTTGACACTAATCTGATAATTACATGGGTTAAGACGAGACTCCGCTGTCGGAACACGCGCAAACCCCACCCTCGAACGTAAAGCAAACTTTGTGGCAAATGACCATGCACTGTTACTTTTATGTCAGTCGCGTTTCAGCTTCCGTTTCGTAAATATGGGTAGGAAAAAAGAATGTGTGTTCCGTAACCACAAATGAGTCGTCGTGCCAGATATAAGACTGCAACGTGATCATGAAGGTAAGAGATTAGATAACACAGTATTACAACAACAAAATAGTGATATTTTTTTATGCTATTTCCTCACTTTGAAAATGTCGAATACGAACATTGCTGAACCGGTTCGAACCGGTTTGAACCGAACCGTTATTTTTTATTTGCTCGAACCGAACCGAAAACCGAACCGAAATGATTCTCCCGAACCAAAAACCGAACCGAAATTAAAATATTTTCGGTTCGATCCCCTGATTAGAATCATAGATTTAACAATAGTTCTGGAATGAAGGTAGGAATCCTTGAGAAGCATAGAGAGATTGTTAAATGTGAGCAAACTGGTAATGTCGTAATGCATCTTGAACATTATTAAATGATTCGGGTATGTCACCAATATGCAAAAGGTACCTGTTATCAGTATCTTCTAGTGCTATCAGTTATTCTGCAGCCACAATACCTATGTGCTTCAAATTTAAAACAAATTGAATTATTTAATTAGAAAAGCACCACCAGATATTATAGCAATGCAGCATTAGGTACTACTACTACCTAATAGTAGGTTAGTCCGTTAGTGCATTGCATATTACTGTAGTACCTCTGATTCTCTCTTTAAGGATTTTCAACTCAGTTACAGTAATTTATCAGTTTGGAAACCTTCCACAATTATGTGGCTGGAAACTTTGTGGAAAAATTATTTTGTACTGTAAATTATGTAACTAGAACTAGGCTACATATACAAAATTGATTTGTGCATTATAGTATAGTACATGGCACATTAGCCGTCGTGCTACGTTTACATCTTTACCTATTTCTGACACACCAGTTTATTTCAAATATTGGAAACAAATAATAAATACATTGTAGTTAACTTGGCAAAAAAATTAACCCCTGCAAATAAAAAGTTACAGTGATTCAAGTAGAGCGACTAGGAACACCTTTTTGGAAGATAATTCTAAAGGAAGAATGTTATCGTATGAGCTCACAGATGTGTTTAGGAAACAGTGTAATGCTACAGGAATGTTATGTTAGGAAGCGAGTACATTCGCATCGCACAAGCTAGCTCGTCTAAGGAAACATAAACCGCCAAGAAATGGTGTCGCCCAGGCATCGACATGCAAGATGTTAATTCTAACAACAAAACAAACCTACATTGTTTAAATAAAATATTTTCACTAGTCATAAACAAATGTATTTGATAATGATTGTAAATAAGACTATTTATTTTATTTGGCTAACAAAGTGTCATTACTAGAAGTGTCACGCACATATTTTTACCTTTCAGTAAATGTTATTGATATGTTTCATTGTTTGCTATAACATTATTAATTTTTGCTACTACTTCCCACGTTGCGTCTTCAAAGACAATTCTAGTTTTTGTTTACCCCTTTGACTAAATAGCCACCACACAATCACGTGCATGACTAAAAGTCTAAAATTCCACTTCAATTTCTCGTGTGTGTGTGTGACACATCTGCTGAAGTCTGTCTGGGTCCTAGACAACCATGTGCACTCTAAGAATGACTAACATTCTTTGACTTGTGATGTATCGTTTGACTGCATGCACTACATAGTCATGGAAACTCTTAGAATTACTCAGATACCAATGACATTTTTTACTGTGGGTCAATATGTATACAGTACACACTATGTCACAGTGTGTGCACTTGTAGAATGTCTAAAATTCCACTTTAACTTGCCTGCACTGTACTGCACTGTATCACATGTCTATTGACTGTGTAAGCACATATCCCATCACTACAGTCGGGCCTACTAAGCACAATCATATTATGGTTGTTGTTTTATCACAATTCTAATTTCTATCACAATTTTGGTTTGGTTCTAACTTCTAATCTGTGCTACTACTGCATACATACATGCTTATTTCAGTCCAGTAGCTTTGGTTTTGACTTCTGAGGCACTGATATACAAATTAGAAAATTATTGAAAATAGGTAGGCCTACATTTATCTTTAAAATAGTCCAACAATTCTTCAACTAATTAGGCCTATGGTAAGAATTCATTTTAAGCTCCTACTGCTTCTTGCAAATCACAAATGTGTACAATGTCCACTTCTAATAATGTTTATTTTTCTTCATTCCTTATTCAATTCAATTCAAATTGTGACTGCAAATAGTATTTGACGTTTGTAAATCATTTTATTATTAGTGTTTGTCAATTAAAAGCTAGTTTATAAGAGGGCATTTCCAATTGCTATTACTAATAATTGTGAAGGAAACCCTTTGTCACAATGAGAGTCCATGCAAACTATAAAGACAAAGAATTTCAGGCTACCATCCTGTTTTCTCAATTCTCTTTTCAAGATGAACCTTAGCTGTTGCAAGACATGTACTATTAGAATTTCCTAAGCAGGGTACCGGACCGGTATGTAGTAAAATTGCAATACGGATATTTGAATTGGCTTCAAAAACACGCACTGCAACTACTAAAATGAAATGCTAGCTTTGTTTTGTCTGCCTCAAAAGGTATCAAATCAGGTACCAACTATCAAGTAAATATATTTTCACTCTAATACAAAATAATTAATAAATAAATAAAATTAAAATACTAGCATAAACTAAGTCAGTCATGGTTTTGTACTATGCTTTCAATTTAGATACAATACATACATACCACCAGTGCAGCAGGTTTAATAAAATATTGTGCTAAAGAAAGAGACATACATAGTTCCACCCGATATTAAATTCAGTACAGTAGGTTTGTTTTGTTAATTTGTTAGTAGTTCCTATAGTGTACATTGTACAAGACTACAAGAACATAAATAGTAAATACACAAAACATTATTAAAAAGCATAACTATGCACGTGAATATGTGACTACGTACTTTGTCAAAATACTCCAAACATTTCAAAATGTCACAGATAGAATTGATACAATAATTTAAATGCAAATGAATTACAGTAGTAATAAATTTAAAAAAATATAACAGGATAATGTTACCCAAGCTTTACTAAGCCACAAAGCATGTTAAAGAAGATGAGAATCAATGAAACAGCAAATAGGAGACATCTCAAAACCTACTGAATGTGTCCCCAGCATTGCGGAACTGTCGTTTCCAACACAAGGGACACCACTAACCCGGCATCCAGTTACTTCAAGTCTGTTGAAAACTCCAAGACCACTATTTTGTGCAAAGAGTCTATATCAAGTATGCCAATGTTTTTTAAATATGAACCAACGTAAAGAGAAGCAATTGCTACTCACTCCTCTAAAATACGTTGTGTTATACCAGTCCATTATTCACAAGTAAAGTCTGACTAAAATGAAGTTACGAATGATAAATAGAATTAAAATAATAGTGATGTTTCCCTAAATCCTAAACTAGCTAGAGTCTATATAATGTATAACCAAACAGGAAGAAAAACTAAACATAAATATTAAATAATATAGAAAACATAACAAGCAGACAGAATGTGAATCCGTTATAGAATACGTACTACTAGAAATAAAGTGGCATATAAACTCAATACTACAGTATAGCATACAACATACCGGTACTACAACTAGTATTATGTCCATCACCATTGATACTCTCGAAAGAGTTACTCTTGTAGTATAAGTAGGTGCGTACTCTACTATTTACTAATTAGTACTAGATCTATTTCAAACCAATCCAACTTATTTAGTGCCCATAACATTTCTGTTCCGTTCAATTGTCACGACGCTTATATTCCAAGACTCTTCCCCCTGTCAATGTGATGTGCTTGTGTGTAGGTTTGGTGGGGGGGGTTGTGTTTTGGGTTTGGGACCTTTCTATCAAAACTTACAACAAAATAGCTTTGTTTATTAATATTAAACAATAAACTGGAATGAAAATAATTCACCTCTATTGTATATTATTGGCAACTTGCTGTTGAAATCCACATTTAAGAGTATTATATAACTGAATCTCTCCAAAGATGTTACAAAAATAAAAAGGTGGCCGTTACGCTCGTCTATGACTACGTATCTTTTATTATTCCCCCAAGACGAAATGCAAGTTTGTTAACATTATAAAATGGCATGGCCTTTTCTTTTTTGAGTCATTGGTAAGTGTACATAACAGGCTAACAGTCATGGAAAATCTGTGTTGAAACTTTCTCAAACTGAATCTCTGCCTGCTACATTTAGTGTATTACAACCTGCATTATTACATCATAACTTATTTTATTTGTAATATTCCTCTCCATTGACATCTTCTCAACTGCGTAGGCCTGTATAGCAGTTCGACAATATAATCTCTAAACGTGTCATGGACCCTAGTTAGCCTATAACTTGTCAAGTTATCTGTGAAAATACAATTAAATGCTAAACAATTAAATCACAAAAGCCTGAATGCAAAAGCATGCCAGAAGCCAGATGGAATTAGTTTGCTTGCACTATTAGTTGATTATGGTACTATACTGTTGATAATTGGGTTACTAAAATGTGAGATCACTATCAGCATGAAAATGTTGATTTCCTGCAAGTGTACTGTAGTGAGTATACTATAACTGATTTGATTTTCTAAAGAGGATAATAATATGCAAAAAAATTAATATTAATAATAAATTAATGATAATAATATATATATTAATAAATTGCAGTTAAATGTATCAATTCGGATTGTTCCCAATAGACAGGAATAAGTCGCAATCATACAGCATTTTCTTAGAGATAGGAATGTTATCACAACAAAAGCAGGCAGATTCTAGACGTCTCCAAAGCAGCAAAGAATCGTCTTGTACAAATTGCAATCGAATGCATTTCACATATGATATAGTAACGCTATCTTTGGCATCCAACATCGCATATTGGTTCTGCAAAATGAGTCAGAGGTTGCCATGGCAAGGAATGCATGAATCACTGTTGTAGCAATCAGTTCAACTCTGTGATACAAAGAGTACTGCAATAGTATTGGTAGCCTATAATCGGCAGGATGCAAGAAACATGTAACACTCAGATTAAATAGAGTTAGTGATAGTGATAGTGTATTATTCTCCGAGGTTCAAACTGCTATACCTGTGTTAAAGCCGAGTGATAATCGCATCATTAAAACTACAAAATTATCTCATTTGATTACTACTGTAGTACTAGTACTAGTATCTTAAAAGCACTTAAAAATATTGGATAAGTAATGATTGTATTATTGTAAGAACTAGAAATTGGATTAAGAAAGTTTCAAATAATATCGTAATATTACAGTTGTTATTTTGCAAACAAACTGAATCAATATAGGCTTATGATAAACGATTCCAAATTTGAAACACTTTAAATCCCGTTTTTAGTTTTAACGAAACCTCATTTAAGGTGTTAATCATAATTTTAGTATTATCTTGGTTACCACATATATACGATAGCCAATGAAAATTGAATGTAAGACATAAGAAATCAAGGGCCCAGCCCCAGCCGTACGAACCTCATTAGTCATTTGTCATGAAAAAAAAAAATGTTTTCTCCTAATTCTGGTTATTTCAAGGTTTTAGGCTCCAATGGACAAATTTTAGATATTATGTAGGCCTACTTAATGTCAGTATTTTCAAAATACATATTACAGTATTAAATACCACGAATTTTTGTGGTTTCAATATTGAGGCTATCCCTGTATCTAAGCCTATATCCCTTTCAGGCTCATGTATTGGCTTAAAAATATATTTTTAAGTGTTGTGTTGTGAGCAAAATCTAAATACAATTAGCCATGTTTAAATTTTTTGTCTAAAATTTTATCTCAATACCTATTTAGAATTTTGGGGAAATTTTTAGTTCCAAAACTTGCCCAAAATTTCATAAATGTTGAACATTTACATGAAGTTTTTAAATCATACATTGTTAAAAATTAAGAAATTAAAAAAATTGGGAAATCACATTTAAATTGGCAAAGTTATTTAAGATAAAATATACCGGATGTTTTCCTAAAATTGAAGTAGGCCTACCTATTTTACATAGTTCACAACTTTCCTTTTTGAAAATGGTGTAAAATGTTCAGATTTACACACGGAAAAAATAGAAGCTTAGTTTTGACTTTTGACCGCTTTTTCTTTCATGGTTCCAAATGGACCCACATCCATTTGGATGTGCAATCTAAAAATGATTGAATAATGTGGGTCAATCTGGTGCTGATGGGCCCGAAAGGGATATGGCAACACCAATACAAATATGGTTTCTTGTTCGTGACATCAGACAACAATTCACTAAACACGTGTTTTCTGTGTTGTACATTATGAAATTGATTGATATATACAGTGGTCATTGCCCACATCAGTACTTATTTACAAGAAATGTGTGTCTATAGGATAAACTATAATTTTCTGATAAATAAAAAGTGCTAATATAGGCCTACCTATGTAACTGTACCTTTCCCACCAGTGAATTCCAATTGTAGAGATTAAACCATTTCTGTATTTACAACTAATCATTGCAAACTGCCACACGGCTATAAAATTTGTATGTATACGGTACATGGCAACCCGACTCATGGTTTTACAGAATCAATCTTTTTGTAATAATACATATTGAATGCACAAACTAACACGAGAACTGAAGTTTTTTCCCTAGAACTTTTCATAAGTGTTACTACATAGTTGGCATATTAACAAGAAAGTATATTTTGCACAGCAACTTGGACGAAATCAAATGCAATCAAGATATTAGAAAGGTCTTAACTTCATTTCTACAATAAAGACAAATATATACAGAATGTATCAAATTTGTATGACTGAAAAATCTTGTAACCCTACTCAAGTGAACAGTCTGTGAACTGTTTGCTTTCAGATCTTTATTCAGAGGCTTACAAATGAGAAAATAAATATCCATTTCAAAACAGCTTGCTCATGCCACGGGATATAATAACCACATACGGTAGAGAAAAGTGAATCAAATCTTCATGGAAATTACCCCAGGTTCTGGACATTATGCCATGCCTTTATACTACTGTATCATTATGGCATGCTACCTACGATCTAATTTACTAATATTGTTCCTTTAAGTAACGTAAATTCAGAGATAGGCCTAAGCCAATGTCAGTGACATTACTATGCAATGTGGTTAATTTTTCTGTGTTCTTTAATGTCACTGATAAGTTGATAACAAAAGATACTCTAAAGCAAAATGTATGTAAAATACTATTACTCTTTCATTTTAATTGTACATACATCGTTAGTAACTTGAAAGCCTTTATCACATACAGTACTAGGTAGCTACAGGCCTGTCACTACTCTTTACTAACATCATGTAGTTGGGTAAAGGGGTATTTCAGCCATTGATCTTGGGCATTCAAGGAATCCTATTCCTACACTCCTATCTATAATGTAGTCAAATGGTAACAACCCTTTTCACTTCTACTATCCCTTGGCATTGGCAAGCGTATTTGAAACGGCACACATGCCACGAAATATGCTCACACATTTACCACATGCATGCAAACAAGCCATTAAATGCACAAACTGCTAACCACACAATATACGTTATGGAAAGGAGCGGACCGGACCAAACGGAAAGGACTGTACTGTGCATAGTTAACTACGATACCCACTAACGGTGTCTAAGTCGGCGTGTCGCACTTATTTCCACACTTTGTTGAATAAGTCCATGAACGAGTCATAGATCATGAAGGTGATGGCGACATCCAAACACACACGGCCAAGCCGTGGCACGGTACCCTTGTAGAACCTGCGGGAATAGAACAACCGTGTCAATAGTGGAATTGTACAGGTACGCCATTAAAAAATGTAACTAAAAGTTTTTCTTCTTTTAAATCAAGTTGAAAACATTTGTAGTTAAAAAACCTGAGTGCAAGGCTAAACTGCTGAAAATTAGATTAACTTTTACTGTTGTACATCCATAGGCCTAATGCACACAGCAAAAAGTGTCGGTAAGATCAATATGACTACGTGCCTGAAAACAATAATTGTACTACTAGAAATTAAAGCATTTTAAAATTTGCAACCATAATAATATCTTCTTCTCTCTTGTTTTCCTATGCCTGCATTTTTGGTTTACTGGGCCATCATACATTTTCTGGCAACCATAATATAACACTCCAATACAGAGTGGAATAGAGCAGTGGTTATTAATATTAACAAAATTAAATTAATATGCACACTAGGCTATATTATTAGGCCTATTTTTAGTAGTTAGATGTTTGGTTCTCCAATACGAGATTTGTGTCTCTTCAATGTTTCATTGTTTTAAATTTGAAATTTATTGCTTTTAGTTTCATGTAAAAAAAATGTTTCATTGTTACATTTTATCACATCAGTTAAAGGCGCATTCAGACAGAATGACTATGGACTAAGACTAACAACCAGTGACTAAGCCTTAGGAAAACAAAACTCCGCCCCCCATATCTTGCAAAGAAATACATGACGATTTTGAAAGATGGCCGTCTTCGAGTGCTTTGACAAGTGAGTAGCGCACTCTTCCCGTAAAAATTAGTACTATGGCGTAGGCGTGTAAAACAAAAACGGTTCCATGTTGTCCCGAGGTTAACAGCTGTTATTGTATTTGCTGAAAATGGATGAAGATATGAATGATATCGCCATATTCACTCATTATCGGATTTCATTTTCAAATAGTAACTGATATGGACTTATAACCTACAGGCTGCAGCAGACGACGTGAAACTTTGATTTAAAATTAGGTTCATTTGATTTACCGTCACTTTGCACGTTTTGACATTTACCCCATGAAATAACATGGAGTGAGTGCAAAAAGTACAAAAGGTGTAGCCAAATCAAACGAACTGATTGTTTACATCGGTATCGGAAGCCGTGACCGGAAGCTGTCAAAACAAACTCTGCGTAAAAGTGAAAACCTAAACAACATTAAAACTTAACTTGACTCGGATGGTACGATTTTCATTGGCTGAACTACTGTGGCGTTCCACGCAGCGATTGGTTGTTACTAACGGTTAACAATCGTGAATAACAATAATGAACTTTCTTAATCACTCGGTCTTAAACACTAATCACTAGTAAAGTATGTGAACGCTTCAATGTAAATCGTATACTTCAACTTTCTTAAACACTAATCCTTAGTCTTAGTCATTTTGTGTGAACCTGCCTTAAAGCTGGCCATGATTCAAAATACAACATAATTTCAAATTACAGTATAAAGTACAATGTAAACGTGTAGGGCCTATGAAATACGTAAAGTGAGTACTTGTTTATGTACTATTTGAACATCTGGGTTGCCAAATCTACCATTTCTACACATCAATGACAAATGATTAAAAATAAATTAAATACACCCCTGGTGGAGATTTACTGTATTACATTAGTGTGGCACTACAGATAACAAATTACACTATGTGTGATGCAGATAATCCGTTCCATTGTCTCCAGATACCGGTATGTCTAGCTAGACTAACTAGAAGACAGGTGGATTCTGTCACACACGACTCACACACTATTGTCACTATCATGTGCAGATGTGCATACCACTTATGTGGCATGAATTTGCGTGACAATATAGGAACCATGCATGACACTAGGTGATCCAGTGTTGAAAACAATGGAGTCATGAGACTAGCCGCGATTCCACGTCCCAGTAAGCACAAAAGTTGACGATACAGGTACAGGTGGCTTTTTGAAAACTACTACGTATTTAGCTAGTTCGAGTAGTTTGGCTAGTTCGTGTAAAGACATAGACCCAAAGGTGAACTTACGCTCGAGGACCTTCATTCTTCCATATCTGCATGAAGCAGTCGAAGGTGTTCTTATATTTCGAAGCTTCTAAACCTTGCATCCGTGTCTTCACAACGTCGATGGGCGTGTTACCAAACACAGACACCGCCCCAGCTGTCGCGCCAAACAGTCCAACCAGCGGTTTTGGAACGGGTGCGTTGGGATCCCCTTTTCTGTACATATCCTTCAATGTTTCCATTACATAGAATCGCATCGCCTGATTAGAGCCTTGTTTAAGTATCGTTGCAGTAACCCCTTGATAAACTCCTCGAATTCCTGTAGGGTCAAGTGTTCCGGTTTCAAACAGGTCTACAGATTAGCAGATCATCAAGCAAGTGTTAAGGTTTCAAATTGGTCTACAGTCATTCAAATGTGTCTATGATGTATAGAGATGATGAGAAATGGTGATAAAGGCACCGTGTGTTAGTGTTAGTACATACAGCGCTATATGTGGCCAAATGTAGCAACTTATTGATGAAGATTTCATTCCGCGGTTGAAAATAGTGGCGGATATTGTGAATATTTTGTTTTTTGTAATGGGTTACTTTGTTTTCTCTTGTTGATGTGTATTTATTTTGTTTTGTTGTTTTGTTTTGTGTTTGTTTTTTATTGTCTGGTTTGATTGTGTTTGTTTTGTGTTGTTTGCAAGTCTAAAACGTGTCCTGATTTAAATGGCGCCTTGTCTTTTAAGATGGACTGATGGGATAATCTGCTCGCTCAAAATGTTTAAAAGCCGTATTTAATATTAACAATTTTCATAATTTTGCCAATGTCAACGTGGGAAGAATGACGCTGCTTCATCAGAAAAATGCGTGACATTGCCACTTGAGCGTTTCATTTGTTTTTCACTAGTGCCCTCAATGGCCAAACTCGGTGCCTATAAAAATCCAAATTTTGCGTTTTACGTAATTTGACAGAAATTGACAAAAACGGTACTAAAAAAAGGGGGTGTGTGTGGGGGAGGGGGGGGGGGAGAGTTGTGTGAAGTATAATTATTAAAATGGTATATATTTTTTGTAGTCAAAGCTAGGCCTAATTATGTAATTACAAGGTTTTACATTCTTAACAGGGAAGGATACCTCTAGGCCTACGTCAAAAACCGCACAAAATTATTATTTTTAAATTATATCACAAGAATGGGCTTTGAAATCGAAAATCTGAATCAACAGCGCACTGCAGTTTAGTAAGTAAGCATTGAATGCTCTAAGTCGTGACGTATATTATAATCAGTATGTTTTTTTATAAAGGAGAGTATGGGTTGGTGTTTGGAAGTGACAAGAGCGAAGTAATGTTAATGACACGGGACATTGCAAAGAACACCCAAATTGTACTAGGAGGACATATTTTAAAACAAGTTAAGAGTTTTAAGTATGTGGGGAGTGTGGTAGCAAGGGATGGGAAGATGACACAAGAGATAGGAAGAAGGATGCAACAGGCTATAGGGTTGTTTCGATCCATTAGAGATCTAGTATGGAACAGAGAGGTGCCAAAAAAGTGTAAGCTGGCCATATATCAAACCTCCTTTGTCCCAATACTAACATACGCAGCAGAAACTTGGATGATGACAACACTAGAAGAGAGCCTGGTACAAGCTGCAGACATGAAGTTTTTGAGAAGTATTGTGGGGAAGACTAGATGGGACAGGATAAGGAATGACAACATAAGAAACCAACTAGGCGTAAGGAATTTATTGGAGCGTATTGGAGAGAGAAGACTGAAATGGTTCGGACATGTCTAAAGGATGGAAAGAGAAAGATTGCCGAGGAGAATGCTAGAACTGGAGATTCCAGGTAGAAGAACGAGAGGAAGACCACAACAAAGATGGCACGACAAAGTGACGAAGGATGTGGAAATGAGAGGAGGGGACTGGAATGTAGTTGAGGGGGAAGAGTGGTGGCAGGATAGAAGAAGATGGAGAGGCTTATCTTCAATGCCGACCCAACGCAGAGTTGGACGTGGCAACAGATGATGATGATGACTAATTATCGAAATATAATCAAAATACTACTCTAATGGTTATAATATTTTATTCAGTCTGTAGGGCTTACCAAAGCACAGTGCGCTGCTGATTTAGATTTTTGATTTCTTGTTACAATCTTGAGATATAATTTAATACACCTAATGAACATTTTCTGCGGTTTTTGACGTAGAGACTATCCTTCGCCCTTAACATAATTAACTTTTCTGTAGAAATGACACTGATTTCCACAGTTTGCGAGAAAAAGAATAAAACACGCCATAAACGGTCAATTTCGCAAGTTAGTTCGCGTTTTAACCAGTTTTATACAATTTTGTTTGCGATTTTGCTCTATTGCGAAATTCGCGATTTCAAAATGGGGGGGTTTTTCCGCATCTATATGGGGTAATTTGTCAATAGTTTTACATTAAAAAAGAACATTTAAAAAATGTCGTGAATTTTGTTATCACCATTTTTCACTATGCCTATCTCTACCAATGTACCATACACATTGTACCAGTGACACAGTTGAATTGGTAATAGTAGCCTAGTTTAGACTTCAGAGTAATTTACTAATTTAATATGCCTTACCTTGTTCTTTGAGTATGAGGCCAACCCCGTGGAAGAAACCTTTAAATCTGGGTGCTGCTGATCGTTGGTCGTTAATAAATTTCACTTTAACAGTCTCCATTGGTGTGACGGCTAGAATCGCTTCGCACACTCCTGCCCCAAGACCACACAAAACACGTTTTCCAGGCGACAAGTTACCGATGTCGTCCACGGCAAAAGTTTTGAACGTCTCGAAGGAACCAAACCTGACGGCCGACTTGGGTATCGAGCCGTAGAGCAAAACGCTCAACCCACGATAGAGGCCTAAGATGCCGTGACTATTCACCGTTTTCTTGACGCAGTCGGCAATTCCGTTGTATTTCTTTGAAGCTCCAGACTTTTCATCCAATTGCAGTTGTGTTTTGACATACTCTGTTGGAAATGTGATGCAAATCTCAATGCCACCAGTTATTCCACCTGAAAAAATGTACTCATGAATAAGTTTAGTGTTGGCAATTTTCAGAAAATTTTAATTTGTTGAAAATTTCATGAAAATTTTCAAAAAAAAATATTTAGTGTTATCATATAACTTAATGTTAGTACCGGGGGTACTTTAAAAAATGGGTTTTATATTAAACTTAAACTTACTGGTAATGTGTCTGTATTGAAAAGCAACTCAGACACTTGTTGATTATCGTTACTAAAATAGCCTACTTATTGTAATTAGGCCCGCTATTTCAATGCTGTAATAGCGATTGATATTTGGGCTTAACGTCTTATATTTTTGCAACTTGGCTAATCAAGACGATGAGTAGGTGATAATGAAGATGAAATTGGGGGCTCTTTTGAGGACAGAGGCAAGTAGGAGGGCGCGTGGGGAAAGGGAAAAGGGGAGGACAGGGGATCGGGGTGTGGACTGCACTTCGTCTGACTTCTCCTCCTCGACCAGTCCGGCTAGGGTGGCCCTACCAGAAGTATACGCTTCCGCCGGCATAGCTCCTACTTATTGTAATTAGGCCCGCTATTTCAATGCTGTAATAACTATTTATTTGTCAAGTAGCTTGTTTTCACCGTTGGCAACCTCCCTTCAGTAGCCTATCTTCTTTGAAATCAACCAAATCGCTTACTTACGGTACAACAAATTGCATTGTTAGGCCTATCTTCAACAGATTTTATTGTTATTTGTTGATTGTAATACCGGCCCTTAATATAGAAGCTATTTGAAGACATTTTGTTTGAATACAGTATAGGCCTAACTTTATTTTTCTGGCAGGCAACAAGATGCATTTTTGCATTGAATGCACATAGGCCTAGGGTATTCAGTATCACAATTCTACATGCTTTTCTTTGGTATCTAATACTATCAGATGATGTCTGATGACCAACCTAAATCATATTAGCAATAAAAATTAGGTATTTGAAAATTTTCTGAAAAGTCTCTTGAAAATTTTCTGAAAAATTTTCATTTCACTGAAAATTTTCAATTTGCCAACCCTATCAGAATAACGTGCACAGGGTAGGCCAAAGATAGTAAGATATACCCTGTGGGTAGGCTTACCTATTAGTAGAGATGTGCAAAAATGTTTTTTTAAAGTTTGAAAATTCGCGCCTTAAAATTAAAAATTCGCAATTTTTTGCAATTTAACAAAAAACACAATTTAAATGATGACGAATGATTTAAACGATGGCAATTTCGACGAAGACATGAGAAACTAGCTAGGGCGCTTCAACCACGTTGGTCAATTGCGCCGCCTGTGATGATAGGAATTAATGAATATGGTTTATTATTTTGGTTTATTTTATTTTATTGGTTTATTAATTAAAAAAGTAAAATTACGAAATGCAAATTTTTTAAAAGTTAGCTAATATCGGAAAAGTTTGAAATTTCGCAAGCTAATTTGCGTTTAAAGATATAATTGCTAATTTCGCCACTAGATCGCGGTATCAACTAAAATTTCGTGAAAATTCGCGAATTGGAAATTGGTACCATTCAATCACAATTCAGGTGGTTCATGTGCAAACTTAATTTCAAGGGATTATAACAATTTTTAAAAAAATCGCGAATTTCGTTCGTACCATTTTTGCGCATCTCTACCTATTAGTGAAAACATTGGGTACTTAATTTCTAGTTAATTCCTTCGAAAGTGGGTTGCTGTGTCAGATATCTCAAGTCTGTTTTTTTAAGTTGGAGAGTGAGATGTGGTGGGGGGGGGGGGGAGGAGGGATAGATAGATAGATAGATAATGGTCTTTATTGAAGGCGGGATTAAGGCCAGCTAGGCCTTATCTTCCATCCAACCTTTTAACAAATAATACATTTTGATACAGACAATAAACACTAGACAGTAGTACAATAATATTAAACTATTCAATACATATAGGCCCTACTAAAATACAAACTCATAATGAAAAACAAAAAATTAATTGCAATTAAGGTTAACCATTCATTCGAAAACTGCATTAGAGTTTAATTTGAAGTTAGCGTTAACATATTAAAATATAATAATCTTCTTCTTCTCTTCTTCTTTCGAACACCCAGAGTTTACCATTTTTGCGCATCTCTACCTATTAGTGAAAACATTGTCAAAAATTGTCAGTAAGGTATGCGGGAAAATATTTAAATACATAATAACGCAGTAATTATTTAATCAGTGTCTACGATCATTCATACATAGCAATTTAACAAAAGAAACAAACAAAACAAAAAACAGGAAAACAGGAAACAGGCTTTCAATCATGCACACCCCATTCATACGGCAACAAGAAAGTTTTACGAAATTTTAGGCAATAATATATAGATAGCTATTTGGTGGATTTGGTTTGTACGTTATTATAGCTATATTTCGGCTTTGTGATGACATTGCTCGAAATATAGATTGTGAGTTTTACTCTTGAAAATGTAAAAATTATTGATGTGCACATCCCTGATCTCTGAAGGAAGGGCATTCCAAGTTCTAATGGCGTTGATTGTATTTATGAGTTGTCAAGTAAAGTTGTCCTGTGTAATGGAAAAGTAAGTTGTGTGCCTGATCTCGACCTTGTGTTAAAGAGATGGTTTGAGTGGAGGTATTGAAAATTGTCAGTAAGGTATGCGGGTAAAGAAGTGGATAGTATTCGGTGAACCATACAGACTGAGTGAAGGTTACGTCTTTCGTTCAGACGGAGCCATGAAAGATGTTTGAAACCAGGGGTGATATGATCGGAGGGAGGGAGGGAGGGAGAGAGAGAGAGAGAGATATATTTCAGAAGTCATTCAACCCGTAGGCCTCTTTCACACACCACGGTTTTTGCCATACAGAACGCAGTCAGGCCCCGTAAAGATCACAGTTGTCAACCGTATCCCATACGGTTTGCTGTGTACCGCTGTTGGCTACTAAAATGTATTTTTCGTCTCCAGTTTGTGTTGAATTGTGGGAAGCACTAGGCAATGGTGGATCAGAGAAGGCGTTTGCTTGTTCTGTATCTATTATATTTACGAATTAATTACTTCCAAATGTCTAAAGCTACATTTGATAAACTAACTTGTTTACATTGCAATTTACAGCTTGAAAGTACTAAAATGAAAGACTCGATTTCGTCTGCAGTTCAACATCAATTTGAATAGGCCTACCATCCATTGTTGAATACAGATGATAAAAATAAAATTAACACATCTCTCAATTTGGGCCACAACCTACAGGCACAACACCTGTCTATGCACGGAAAATCGCTGTAGCATGTAAAGACGTGAATATAGGCCTACTTGCTCGTACGATCATGGCGCCGAATGAGTCCAGTATCCAGTTGACCACCGTGACTGCAACACGTGACGTGTGAAAGGCACCTTACTCTTCACAACCCATTATTGGGATCATCAGTATCACAATCACCAGATAACTAGCTTTGCCGGTAATTGTACCGTATCGCTGATTGCGTTTCGTACTCACTTTTTCCGTGGGATATCAGGCAGCTAGGCCAAGATCGACCAGATACAATAACCTCCCCCCCCCCCTAACCGATTTGCGCTCGAAAGTGACTTTGCCCGAGGTGAGGGGGGGGGGGGTTATTGTATCTGGTCGATCTTGGCCTAGCTGCCCGACATCCCACGAAAAGTGAGTACGAAACGCGATCAGCGATACGGAAAAATTACAACTTTGCTAACTCAATCAATCATTATGGTCGGTGCACAATAGCCCGGAAAGGAGCTTCCCGTTAGCGTTAACGTTACCGGGCAATGTTAAATTATAGCGAACTTTCCCGTTACCGTTACCGGAGCTCCTTCCCGGGCTATTGTGCATCGACCTTTAGGCTTACGATTTAGTTGTGTGCAGTAAGATCAAGCCTAGGTCCAACCATTATGACTTATGAGTTAACTATTTCACGATTACGATAGGGTTGCCAACCATCCCGTATTTTCACGGTTTTGGCACAACCCGTATTGAAGTTGTACGAGATGCCTAAAATCCCGTAAATTTGGTATTTGAGTTTGTTTCACATTTTTTCTCCGTTTTGACGTTTGCGCATGCCCCATGCTTAGAGTTGTAGAGTGCTTGCTGTTAAAATCATTGCGGGCTTCGCAACCCCAAGCAGACGCTTAAATCACAATATGGCAAAATAGCCAGGGTAGAACGCATTTATAGAACATGTTTTCTCCCTCATGAACAATAAGTGGACTGATGTTAGAAACCGTTGTTCCGTAGACCTTATTAAAAGTGAACTTCAAATTGTAATAAACTTCAACCACATGCAATGCCGAGAATTCTTTCGACTTGTAAAATCAGACAAGAAGCTGCTGTTCAGTGGAGAAGTACGACCATCAAAACTAAAGGTAAGAAATGTGGCTAAACTTTTGTACCCCCCCCCCCCCCCCCCCCGCTGCCGCCGCCAAAATAGCGATCCCGTAATTTTATTTCTCAAAGTTGGCAACCCTAGATTACGATCCCGACATTGACACCTGTGCCAGAGTCTAGCCTAGGCCTAGCCTAGGCCTAGGTTCTGGAACCCCTCCAATCCTCCCCAACACCTTTCTCAACCACTCAGTCCTCTATTCTAGGATTGGACAGGCCTAGGCCTAGGTCTACATTGCTCAGACAAAGCAGGCCTAGGCCTTAGGGGAAATCAAATAGGCCTAGGCCTAGGCATAGGCCCTAGCCCGAGGCTTCACTTCCAGGTTATGGGTTCTTGACCCTAGCCTGAAGGTAGGCCTAAACTCACTAGGTAGGCCTAGAAGGGTGAAACTTGTGCAAATATTAATAGCTGATACTTTATACACCAACAATAATTACCAGCAATTATTCCTTTCAGTCCTTTATTCTTATTGCCTTCGGCGGCAGCTGCAGCGCCTGTGTTCTCCAACCATGGTCGATAAAAAGGGTTTTTGAATTGGCGATTTCTTGCGTCCATTTTGCCTTCGTGTCAACGTATACAGTTGTTTTACAGGGTTAAATTTTCATACCCCAGTTAAAGTATGGGTCTAATCTTTTTCTGGACTTTATACAACCTTTGTGACCATGGAAAACGTTCTTTGCCGAATCATGCACGAGAAAATTATGACAACAAATGAGGTTACGTCGTTATACCAGGGTCGATAAAGACGGGGAATTTTCTTTATCGACTCTGGTTACGCCCACATTTTGTGCATAAACGCGCCAAATTTGAATGATGTCACGGACTGTTGCTCGCTTGACCCGTTTCGTACTATTTTTGTATAAGTTCAAGCACACAACAGTAGTGTGAAGTTTTATTCAATCTGTAACACCAAACTGTAACACAATTTAAGATTGAATTCAAGAAGTTGAATACAAAGTTAAAGGAATTTTCCAATCAACTCGTATGCGTTCGTTTTTTGGTTCATCCAATCACAGCCAGATCTCGAATGAGTATGAGCTGTGATTGGCTGAACCGAAAAAAAGGACGCATCGCACGGACGGATGCATACGTCATGGGCCGCGTACGTAAAAAGGAACTGCGGTGAACTGGGGGCGGGGGCAGCGCCCCCAATTTTGACAATGCATTTCATTGAATACCGCTCAATTATGGCCAAGCGGTTAGTCTGACAACGAAAGTGATATTGACAAAATACATTTGTATGGGCTTGATAAATATTTATTTTTATGTATGTGTCATTCATGCATGGTACATAATAAGGCTAAAGCTATCAGCAATTCAATATAAAATTAATATATTCTCAATATATAAAACCCATGGAACAACTACATATTATCAAAGTGTTACAAACATATTACAAACAGTGTTACCTTATCGGTAAATGTTTTTTATAATTTTATCACTAAGCGATTGGTATTAGTGAAGTGTTAAAGACGAGAATGCGCCACGGCTTTTGTGCACCTGATAAATGCAAGTGTAATGCATCAAAGTGTCGACAATCATAATATAGTACTATTTCGAAAGAAGAGTTTTGTTTTAGCTTATAGAATAATAATTTGGATGGTGCCAAGCATAGGCATAAATGGCCGACCCTCAAGACGATTTTCCTCATTTTTTTCATAACCGTACATTTTATTGCAAAATTTAATATGACAAAATCTATTGGTAGTAAAATTATACACACATGATATTCAGGTATTTTCATGAGGACTACTAGTTATGTACAAATTTAATTTGTTTATATGCATCTGAACTCAAATGTAGACCTACAAACATTTGCTCCCAATGACTTTGATAAAGCAAGTGTGACCTAAGTGGTCTCAAGTCTCAACCGCTTATAATAACAGCTGCTTCTTTTGTTTACTCTAACCCTCGCACCTCTTTCCAGTCAACAACGTCAATCATTCTCATCTTACCAGATCTAGCTCATTTTTATCCCCACATCCAACCACACTATAATACTAGGCAATAGGCATAGGCCTATATATAATAGTAGTAGTAGTTCACCAATCACCAGAGTTGAGAAGAAACTTTCTAAAATAAACGCGTTCCTTTTTCAGGAACTTTCAAAGGAACGAGTTTCTTTTTTTACGAGAGGAACTTTTAAAACAAAAGTTACAAATTTCGGGTAACTTTTAAAAATAATTCAAAAGTTCCTTTCATCTTTCGTACCGTTCGTAAAAACCCCCATTGCCGCATCATTTGAAAACTGATCTAGCAATCTGTGTAAAAATATGTGTATCTCACATTTTGCCGCCATTTTGTTTCAGAAAGATATTTTGTAGTAACTATGGTGTAACATTGTAACTTTTCGAACGATTTTGTCACAAAACTACACACCTTCCATCCACATTGCAGCTTGTGGATGATCTAAGTTTCAACTTGATTGGACTTTCCGTTCGACCGCTATCGACAGACAAAAACAAAACAAAAACAAAAAAAACAGAACGAAGTGCCATAAAGGTCTAATGGAGCCGTGATGGGCATTAATGCGATGTGATGGGCATTAATAAAGTACAAAATACCTCATGAGTAATTTTATGTCTTACTTTTCACGATGACGTGGGACAAAACCCACGACCAAAATCCTATATTCCAGAGTTTTACCGCAAAAGGAACTTTTAACCAGGATTTTTTTAATATTTGAGGAACTCAACAAGTTCCCTTTTTCTGAGGAACTGTAACTTTTAAATGTTCCTTTTAAAGGCAGAGTAACTTAACTTTTAAAAGTTCCTTTTTTTGGGGAACTTACCCAACTCTGTAGTTCACCATTACAATACAAGGCAGAGAGAGGATTTACACAGCCAGTTTAGTAGGCTTAGGCTAGGAGAGGACGACCCTGTACACGCAGGTGTCAAAGTATTACTAGTATTACTGAGTAGGTAGACTCTAAATGTGAATTTATTTATTTTATTTTATTTTATTTACTGCCTGACGGAATGAAAATAAATATTGGGGAAAGCTGTTTTAAGAATGAGGTCAAGGCCTGGCTTATGGATCAAGAATTTTATTCACTGACAGAATTCTATGGTATTAAAGATAAAGATAAATATTTTTGCTTCTTCCTTTTATTTGTATTATACTCTTACTTCGAAACTCTGACTTAATGTCTGTATAATGTATATAATATATATCTGTGTATATGTCTGTACTAACTTGACAACATCTAAAACTTGCCACCACTTAGGTATGTGGAGCTGACAAGTGTAAAAAGATTGCTAGTAAAATAAATAAACATATTACAATTACAACACAGTCCAACCCATCTCTGCAGTAAAATGTATAACAATACTTCCCCAATCAGTAAAAAACTCTACATCACTTCCACTTTTTAAATACAGACTAAAACCTATTCTATACTTTGAAAGAATTCTTTGTTACAAAAATTCCCATCCTTACTGTTATTTATGAATGTAGGCTTATTTATATTTTCATTATTTTGTAGTTTTGTATGTATATTTTATTTTGTATCTATAGGCCCTAGTAGGGCATATCTATATTTGCAGTTTAAAAACCAATATTTAACTCTGTACAAGTCGCATGGTGAAATAAAATAAAATAATATAAGAATGTTGATGGTGCCACACTTCAATAATAGGTGTTTAAGAGTTAGGGTCTACAAGTAAAAAAAAAAAAATGGCTGCCACTTTAGGTGGATTTTGCCATTTATCTTCATAATTGTACTATTCATGACAAAACCTGACAAAAAATAATCCACGTAAAATTCTACATGAACAAAATATGCACGCATTTTCATATGACTTACTATGTATTAATGTAGGTACAAATGTAAATGTATGTTAATGGACAAGCATACTGGCTCCCCTGGGCTACTTGATGAAGCAAGTATGGACTATGGGAGTGGACTCAATATCTTCCTTTCAAAACACAGAATACGTAATAATTTTGATGGTGCCAAACTCAACAACAAAACAAAAACAAAACTGGATAACATGAAACTTAGGTACGTAAGTTGTAAGTTTCAAGTTTATGTCTACGCGAATTCTGAAGGGGTCTTTACCAGATCACAATAAAAGTAACATTCGTGGCGGGATGGAAACTCTGGTCTGGTCTGATCGACACCGAATGAGCCCAAAGAGCATGGCTTTAAAAGTGCACGCATTATGAAATGTATAAGCACTGTTCATTAACAATGTTCATGGCAATGTGCCAGACTATATTTAAAGCACATCATATAGGGTTAACAGTTCAAATATGTATGTATGTATGTATGTATGTATGTATGTATGTATGTATGTATGTATGTATGTATGTATGTATGTATATGTGTGTATGTGAGATATACCTGTCAAGATGTCCCTTATAGTCTTTTACACTCACCACAAGGGGTAGACAGTGGCACAGAAATGCAATTACGTGCCGCAATCTCTGCATGGAATACACTTGACTTGCAGGATCAAATATATATTATATACCATACGTAATTGAGAATAATATGGCTCAACTCCTCTGACCGGTCGTTGCCAGAAATCTTCCCCTTTAGCGTTAGTAACTATTCTTTATTTAGAAACCTATGCTAGCACCACCTGTTGAGAGTTGGCTTGCACTTGTTGACAAACGCAGACAAACATTTCAATATGGCTATGCTTAACATTAAAAATAGGAGGTTTTAAACTTAGAGATAAGGTTATGTAATAGCTACTTTCTTCCAAAAAATGGTTTCACAAGATCACTTGATCCTAACAGAATGTATCACAATATCTGAAAGGTTGAATCATTGTTCATTGGCAATTTAAAATATCAAGAAACGAAATTCCGATGACTGTTCTGCATGGGTTTAAATGAGATTTCAGATATCATTCTGGCACTTGCAAGCAATTCATATGGTCAGCGGAAGGAGATTGATTTCGGGACAGTACGGCTAATTAAGCGAAGTCAGCCGCTGAATATTGGCACGCGACTATAATATATGTAGTAAAACATTGGTCACAAGAAATTTGTCTATTTGACTTTAAAAACTATCTATCTAATTACGATAGGCTACTGCTGACTTTGGAGCCATAATAGCAATGAAGCACATGTTAAATAAATGGTACTATGTCCCCAATGTAAACCGGTTGTTGTAACTGAGTGTGAGACAATAAAATATGAAAACAAATTTTTTTATTAAAGAGTTGAAAAAACATTCTTAGAAAGATTCAATAAGGTTCTATCCATACATTAGACATTACTAAACTACCTTTATATACGTTCCTCTTTAATACAAATTGCATGGACACTAAAAACCATAATTTGAATTATTAGATGAGCGCAGCGAAGCGGAGTGAATCTCTCCATACAACTCGATCGGCGCTTTGTCTGTGTGTGTCTGTATGTGCGCTAAATTTTGTTCGTCGCGCACAGGTCAAACGGCTTGACGTATTTGGCTGAAATTTTCGGGCAACGTTTGTGACCACTAAACTCGATGCTGTTAACATAACCAGCAAAATGCGTCAAGATGCCAACCTACAAAAAATTAATTACTGAAAAATAAAATTTGTTTATTTATTTAATTAAATGAAAACTTACAAACGGATTTAAATAATGTTTCACTTGTAGATTCACATCAACAGTACCAACACTTGACAAAAGAATCAAAATTGTAAGTTTATCCGCCATGTTATAAAAAATTATTGTTTATTTACTACAATAATTTCTTCATTTTTACAGTGTTCCACCGATATGATTCGCATTTGCTTACTTTTGCAGTTAGATGCACATAGTATACACCAAACATAGCGTACGTAACAATACCTATGCACTATTATTTGGAATTTCGATAGCTGTCATAGAATGGCTACAATGACGTAAGATGCCAACCTACAAAAAATTAACAACTGAAACACATGTTTTGTTATTTATTTAATTAAATTAAAACTTACAGACCGATATTAAGAATTTTGTATATATATGTCCACATCAATAGTACCAACACTCGAAAACAGTTTCAAAATTGTAGCTTTAACCGCCATGTTATAAACAAACATTGTTTATTTACGGCAGTAATTTTCTTCGTGTTTACAGTGTCCCACCGATATGATTCGCATTTGCGGACCATTGAAGTTAGATGCACATAGTATGCTGCCGAAATGGCTTACGCAGTCAGACCTTTCTCACTATGTATTTGGAATTTTTATAGCTATCATAGAATGGCTACAATGACGTGTTATATTTAATGACCTTCACGGCAAACAAGCAAATGTTAACCACGAACTTGGTCGACAAATTAAAAAGCTTTTATTATGATTTAAAAGCGGGTTATTGTATGATTAATCAATATTAAATTTTAGATATAGTCTGTATCTACATTATAAAACTTTCCATACACTGATAGGTTTAATAGTTTATGAATTAGAGCCTATTGAGTAGACCACGGTCGAATGAAATTATGCGGAAATCCATCAACTTGAAGGTTTTAATTTCTTTAAAGAAAACTTCTTAACGGATTTAAATAATATTTTGTGCATTTATTAGCAACATATCTAGAAATAATACACACAAGTAACAAGGTTGTAACTTGATCCGCCATCTTGTAAAAAAATCATATGTTTATTATAATGGTATTTTTTTTTTTTTAAAGAGTAGGCCTAATGTGATATGCAAATGATTTATTTGATTTGATACATTGAAATAAATCGCTCATCTGTCAACGCGGAGCGTTTTCCTAGTAAGAATATTTAACCTTATGGCAAAATCTTCTGTAGGGTCTTCATGTCTAGATTACCGAGTTTGAATTAAAGAGGGATACTGTGACTACTATACTGAACGTTAAAAAGTGGGTGGGGGAGGGGGGTTCTACAAGACTCTGCTCGGATCGCATCGTTGTACTCTAGTTGTGTACTGTACTGTATAGGTGTATAGGCAACAACATGTAGATGCTCAGAAGCTGGAGAGTATCGACGGATGTTGTCCCAGTACCGGTACAGCAATGTTATAAAGACTGATATACCTAATTTGATATAAACTACACTTAATTACTAGTTAGTAGTTACTACTAATAATGACAAAAACATTTTAGAAAATAATAAAAACTTTATTATTGAATCAACATTCGTATTCATTAGGCCTAGTAAAGAAGACGTTGGAAGTCAATATTTAAGGTAGCGACAGTACAAATTAGCACTAGTCGCCACTACCAGTGGCACAATATAAATCAGATATAAACAAAGTATTTCAAGAGTAGAAGGCCTACTTCACAAAGTATCGACAGAGAAGTGAAAAAAGGAGTACAGTACTCTAAAGCAGATTGTTTTGAGTTTAGCTGGTGAAGCCCATTAGAAACAAGAGGCTGTCTATTATACACATTTTATTATATAGTATAATAACTCAATATACCTAGTGTGGAGGGTTTCTTCAAGAGGAATTACGTAAGTGGTGCATCAATCTTGGCCATCTAGTGCGCCTAACATCAGTGCATCGGACGTGTAGTGACAAGGGTTTTATCCCAAGGCCAACACGGGTGTGAACGGAGGGTGTGCCTTCCAGAAATCTGTTTTACAGACTATCGGATATCTGGAATGCACTGCCCACCGACATCAAGGAACTTCCTCTCGTCGAGTTAGTACGAGCTGTCAGGAAAACATTTGTTTAAGTTTAATTGATTATGGTATTTTCTTTATGATATTAGAACATTTATTTTATATTATGGGACTAAGGGTAGTGACATGGCCAATTGGTGGCAAAGAAGAATGGGTCATCCAAACAAGGAAATTAAATTAAGTGTAGCACTTGAATGGTGAAAATAGAAAAGAAGGTTATGTACAAAGATTAGAAAAGAATTCGAGATACATAGACAGATAAGGCTTGCTCAAAAGTGGTGAATTTGAAGCAAAAATCATTCAAAATTTTGTTTTGTCAGTTTCTTTTACATTGTTTTGTTTTTGCCAATTTCATGATCAGGGCATGTCAATTAAAACAATCATGACACAAGAAATGTTTTACTTAGGTATATATGTAATAAAATAATGCTAGAAGAATTGTTTGTGTTTTAGTTTTAGTGGAATATTTTACAAAATTTGATTTTGAATACAAAATTATGTTTTCCCACAAATTTGGTAGTGGAACTGAAAGTAATTAAAAATCATATAGGCCTAAATCAGCAATTTTTTTTTTTTTTAAACAAAGCCATTTATGTACTGTATCTATAATCAGAAGCACTACTGGTACCTAAAATCTGAAGACATGGAAAAAACTTTCAGTAGTATGACATAAATAGGCACACCTGCCTCGGGGAATGAGTCTAAGCTGTAGGCTAGGAAAACAAAGGCTTAGCTGGTTTGGATACATTAATTGTAAATAAATACAAGTAAATGTATTCATTGTCTTATCCACTTAGTTACAGACTGATTTTCAGTGAAGGACATTACCAATACACGATTTAATGTGCTTCGTTGCTACAATGGCCCCTAAGTCCCCGTTTACACAATAGTACGCTATTATCATATCAATACATTCAAGACAACTTATACCGGGTAAGTAAAAAAGCCGTTTGTACCAGAAAAGATGTGTGAGGGTTGCCTTGTATCAAGTTTGTTTCCTCTGGCTTCCAGATTTTCAAATGGTTTTCAACCTCTGCTAGTGCTATGTGGTATTCCCATGTAGGCTATACATACTAAAGACATAAAACTAGGTTTTTAAGTTTCAACTGGCTCAAATAAATTATGGATGATAATCTAGTACCTAATTTAAAGTAGGCTATAGGATACATATGTACGTGAATATTATCAACCAATACTTTTTGTACTTACATCAATTATAGGCCTAGTTGTAAAAATTTATAAATTGCTATATGTAATTTGGTTGTTGGGATAGGATCCAACCTTCGGGTAAAATGACAATTTTCAAATCACAAATTCATCATCTTATTCGAAGGTAAGCAGTTGGATCCTATATATCCCCACACCCAACTATTGCAGCCGATTTCCATCAACATACTGTTCTAATTTGTAGGTTGTAAATGTGTATGTGGGCTAGTTTGAACAGGGTGTTCCATTGTGAATGTGTTACTACTGTATATTATATGGGTATTATAAAATGAGATTGAGACAGCTAGTAGCCTACTTTTATGAATTTTTAAATACTTTTTGAATTATGTTTAATCTCAAGGAAGAGAATCATACTAGACAATAGGCATAATTAAGTTGATAAATTTTGCATACAAAAAACAAGATAAGTACTTGCTTTAATGATTGCTATAATATGATTATAAGACATTGCAAATTATGCATTCAGCATTAGACAAAACTGGTACAATAATAAAAATTAAATACACACGACACAAATTGAACACAGGAATGAAATCTAATCAAATCACCATCCAGGAGTAGTATTGGCCAAGCGTCTCATTCGTCTGGTGTTGCGGTCTTGGTCCCGGATCTTCTTCTCCATCTCCGCGTCGGTGAGCGTCTCGAGGAAGGGCGACCATTGGTCTGCCTCGGACGGCGGTCTGAACGGAACCTCTACTGTCGGGAGGGGGGCCTCGCTGAACGCGTACGTCCGCTGGTGCCAACTCAGCTGGCCGCGGATGCTGTACGCGATGGCCGTCACAAACTCCCCGCCCAGGCCCAGTTCCGCGCACAGTTTCATCGCGAAGATCTCCGGGTTATTCTCCTTCTCGCTCATGTCCCACTCGACTTGGTCCACGAGCGAAGTGTTGCCCACGTGGATGTTGAGCTTGACTATGACCCGCTGGTCGCAGTTCTCCTCCACGATACCGTCGGTCGGGAAGCCGTCGATCTGCTGACGGATCGCCTGCGCGATCGCGGGAACGAACGTCAGCGGGTTAAGGTCGAGGTCGTCGCACAGGACTTCGGCAAATTGCTCCGGGGTAATCTGGCTTTCTGCAAACATTCATTCATTCATGAATATTTCATTCCTATGGTAAAGTGGTCCCGCAGTGCAACCTTGTGAATGCCAACGCCACAGCCCACAGATGGGCGTGTCGGATCCAATCGGGGGGTGGCCTTTCAAAAAATACTTACATTTGGTTGGCTAAGCCTCACTCATTCTTGACGTCAGCATTTACAAGGTTGCTGTGGAACGACTTTCGCACTGTTTGTGGACTATATTGTTCACACATTTCAGGCATAGGCCTACAATTTGTAAATGGCTAAATTTAAGTTTGAGTTGTCAGGGCCAACATTTTTCAAGGTAGGCCTATAGTTTGAAGAATGTAAGAGATTTGTTATGTCAAACATTTAGTGTTGCTCGATTGGCTATCAGGCAGGCTAGGAAGTAGTAGTAGTAAGTAGTAGTAGTAATTTATTTGCATTTTACAGTTTACATTACCGGTACACTTGGATACTAAATTACAAAATAGTGTCTTAATAGGCCCTACAGGGTTGCCGTTTTTGCGGAATTTATCCTCTTTTGCGGATTTTTAGGGTGCCTCGCGGACATGAGGATTAACGGCCAAATTGGCGGATTTTCTACCATTATTGTAAAAACCGTGAAATTTACTATAATTTGAAAATTCCGCCATAAAGAACGATTTAATAACGTAAAAAGTAAAGTTGGACAATCTACACTTGAGCCCGCAGCATAGACACGATGTCTCAAAACACGTGTGAAATATCGAGATTTCAACTGTGTTTTTGTAAGTTGTCTTGCTATACTAGCAAGCAGAGGGTGGAGCTTGTGTGGGAGACAGCCAATGCGGTACCTAAAGCGTTGTGATTGGTCTAGTAGTAAGTAGCGTCCTCTATCGTCAACTTTGCAGAACGTGTGTGTTCTTTTAGTGTACGATAGAGCGCGTTGCCCGTGCCTCGTTGGTAACAAGGAGCCCGTGACGTGACGACTGACTTTTTATATGAGTCTATACTGTTATTTGCCTGGTTTCTTGTTTATATATATAGGCCTATATAGACAAATAAATTTATTATTTATTTATTTATTTATATATAAATTATAATGGAGAGGTAAATTCTTAAAGATCATCTGGCATAATGCATAACCTAAAAATAAACATAACCTAAAATTTTTTTTATTCTTTCACACTTTATAATATGCTAAGTTACAGCAGAATAAATGTGTTTTGGAGGATTTTTGAGGATTTTTTTGGTGTCTTCAGAGGATTTAAAAAATTACTTGGTGGCAACCCTGTCTTAATATAATATTTTTTAACAGTAATTACAAGTTAGTATGTAAGTTAATGTAAACCATTGTTATGTTGCTAACATAAGCAAATGCTTGAGCGCTGTACAACATAACATGCACTTAATCTAGACTAAAAACTATACTTATTTTCTAATCGATATCTATATGAAAAGATGTAAAAATGAATTTTTTATGAACTAAACCAGCCTGTACGGTAGCCTTTCTTTTAATATCTTTAGCATATTATATTATAATGTCAAGTTAGTACACAATTATTATTATTATTGATGTGTTTGTATTGTTGGCAATATTTTATTTATTTTTATGTTTTGATTAACTATTGTGAAGGTGAGTCAAACGAGGTTTCTGTGAGAATTTAAATCCACACAGTTTACAGTTTACATTACCGGTACACTTGGATACTAAATTACAGAATAGTGTCTTAATATAATATTCTTTAACAGTAATTACTAATTACAAGTATGTAAGTTAAAGTCCGATTCACATAAAGTTATAAGGTATTGCAATAGCAATAAGAATAGGGTATAAGAAAGTGGTATAAGGTATAAGCTTAGGACGCCAAAGGCTTTCCTGAAAAGATACTACATTTTTGTGTAGACTTCTTTGACTTGCTCTGGCGGCAGTTTGAGTAACTACAGCTGGCTGTCAATCAGCTGACTTCCCGCAGCTGTTATTTACATTTTAAAATGGCATCGAATCTAATGACAATAATTAAAAACAATAGTTAAAAATAATAAGAAAAACAATAATTATTATTATTCATTATTGTTGTGTTGTTAAATCATTAATGACGCCGATGGGAGAAGATATTTTGCACGTAGTCACCGGATGCAAGGTCTATTTGATGTGAACCGGATGTATACGGTGAGTTTTTGTTTTGACTAATAATTTACAATGAAAGCATCTGTTACATTGATTCAAGTTGCTAGCATCCCATTGGCGTGTTATAAGTGACGTTTCAACGTATGATTGGTCCGTCATAAGAAAGTTGAAATCTTATACCAGTCTTATACCAATTGCTATTGCTATTGCAATGACACATTTGTGTGAACCCTTGTACGTAATCCCTATGGCCCAACTCGGCTTGTGACTATACCTATACCTTATACCATTCTTATAACGTTGTGTGAATCGGACTTAATGTAACAAAACAACATAACATGCACTTAATCTAATCTAATCGCAAGATATTGGTGAATGTAAATTTAATTATTGGTGGTATAATTTAAATCAACTATATTTTCAATTTGTTGAAGATTTTTGCCCATAAGCCATTTTTCTACATTTTTAGTGTATGTATGTTTACTCATGGTTTTCGAAACTTTTAATAATGCATGTTTGTTATAAATGCTAAATAGTAAGCATGCTTTTGAGTTAGGTCTTTTGTTACTCGAGGAATTGTAAGATTATTTATTTGCTTTGTTTAATTAGTGTTAGAAATTGAAATATTATTTGACTTTTGACATAGTGCTTTAAAGATATGATTCATAACTGCTTTTATATATAATTTTCTGATGCTGTTGACTTTGATAATTTCGAATATTTTATCAGATGGAGATCTACGTGGGGCCTTTTTTAATTATGTTTTTGTATCGTCATCAGTGGTTCTATATGAGTATGATATGCCCCTCCCTGCCCTAATAAACCATATTGTGCTATTGATTGAAATAGTGCAAAATATACTTCTCTTAATGTGTTGAACGTAAGTATGTTACGCAAATTATAAAATTTATATACATACTGAATTTCTAAGTTTTCTTGTGATAATTGAGATGTGAGTGTTCCATTTGAGATGTTGGTCAATAGTAACACCAGTGGCGGCTCTACCTAAGGCGCTGTGGCGCTGCAGCGCCACCTAAATTTGAGAGAAACTTCACTTATCTATGTATTTCCCCAACATTGACCAAATGGCTAAGATAGACTGACAAGACTTCGTTTGATGTGTGGTTTTAGATGCATTTTAATTGCACGTACAGCACGATTACGTGTATCCCCAATAACGGTCGTTGCGGCAGTATGTGTATTCTGCACTGCGCGCTGTGAGCGGTTCTGCTCGATCTAGCTATTCCCGCGCTTTTCCCTTCACCCCGCGAAGGAGTTTTCTATCCACAAATTTACGGCGCGGCTGCTCTGTGATTCAAACAGTGACATGCAATGTCCAGCCGGCGAGCTTCCCTTGCCTAGCTATAGAGCGAGTCCACCTTATCACCCACAGCCGTGATTGGTTACTTTATCACAGCGAGTGTCGTCAACCTGTCGGCTGCTGTTCTTTGCAAATAGTTTCGGTTCGGTGTTGTGTTTTGTGTTTTGAATAGCCTGTTGTGCCTAATTAAGATCATAACCAATGTACAATAGTGCTTCGTATGATCGTGTTGTCGTTATTATATTGTGTGGTGTTCTTGCCTTTGCTATTCCACATTACATCGGTGAGTAATTTAATTAAATAGCAAACATTAAACTAACATTATGTGTGGCAAAGCAAATGGCCTAGCACATGTGTACCATGTTCCGTTTTATGTATGGCGCGGCGCACGGTATTCGATATCAAGTAATTGACTGAAAGTGACATGTAATACTTAATTAATCAGACCAAAATGAATTCTGTAGCCGCATTATTGGACAGACTTTTTGCTTCTCGTAGACTTGGAAGAAAAGTTGGAGATTAAAAAACTCGGTCGCCAAACCCCAGAACTCACTATAAAACAGGCCAGTTTAAGTAACAGCAAGCAGAAGGAACATAAATTCCAAAACTGTTATTATACTATGTTTGATTGGGTGTGTGGTTACAGTGTAAAGAATGCAGTGTTATGTTTTCCATGCATTCTTTTTGGGGGGAAGCCATCGTGGACGAAAACAGGTGTAACGGAGCTAAGCCCCATGTTAAATAAAATTACAGTACATTGCGGCTCTAAAAAACACATAACAAACGTTATGCAGCTCGATAATGTATTTGATATTATTTAGACAAAAGTGTCATTCGTTTTAGTTTCGGGGGGGGGGGGGGGGGGGGGGGGCGCGTGTACATCCTTGTGTCTCTGAAGAAGAAATTCCCATGTTGTACTACAGCTCCACCTCTCATAACCCCCACGAGCCGCCACTGAGTAACACCTAGGTATTTTGTAGATGATACTCATTTTAATTCATGGCATGTACATGCAGTCATTTATGTTGTCGCACGTTTCACTATGGATTTTACATGTCATTTGTGGATCGGGTTGACTGTTTCGCTTTGGTGAATAGGTCATGTAAACGGTTGTTTCTTTGTTTAGTGTAAGTATTTTGTTTTTGAGCCATGATCCTACTTAACTTTCAATATCATTTCAGCTTCTCGGAGCGTTTCCTCCCAGCTTTTACCTATGATGACTATTACTGTCAGCGAATGTAATTATTTTATGTGTTTTATTTAGGTTACATAGATTATTTATGTACATTAAAAAGAGGAGAGGTCCTAATAAACAATAACCTTCAGTTCTTAAGTTGGTTGCCCTGGTAAGAAGAGCAGATGACGTAAGTCAGGCTAAGATCGGCCGTCGGATGTACGTCAACCCACGTCAACCGTTGAAGAGATCACTTGTACATATTTCTTTTTATTAGGTACATATTATTTCTCTTTACCTGTGTTGTAAAGTAGCACGCTGAAAGTAGCGCGCTACTGGTAGCATGCTACTTTTCATCATTAGCGAGCCAGTAGCGTGCTTCTTTTAAAAATGATAAGATAAGCGAGTAGCATGCTAGCCTACAATTTAGTAGTAGTAGTAGCGCAAAAGTAGCGGAAAATCGCGCTTTTTTTGCTTGCTGTTTGGCAGTGTTTTAAATAAGTAACGAAACGAGTAAAGCCTAAAAATCCGTATTGTCGAGCAAAAAAATATATTTATGTTTTCAACCACTGAATGTTGGCTGCAGTTCTGAGACCATTCTGTACTCTACCCCCATCCGACCTGTAGGTTGTCACCACCCATGGTCAATGACTCCTTTGAATGAAACCAGTCAAACCTCACAAAAACCCTTCATCCCTTTCAACAAGTGCTTGTAGGACTCATGTCTTTCTGTGTCTGTACGGTCAGTCTGTAGGTAGCCACAGCCAGTGATCGTGGTGCATGTTGACGTGACAGTTATTGTGGTTGTGCTGTAGTGAGTGAGTGATCGTGTCAGTGTTTGACCTTTTATTTAATCTACATGGCGTTTTTTAATAGTAATAAACCTTCAACCAGTGCGCAAGTAAATAATTTAATAATAAGTAGTAGTGACGAAGATGAGCCTAATTCTAAGCCTACTCTTCCGTGGCCGGCCTACGAAAGGTTTTTTGCTTTTAAAAGTGAAGGGAAAAGTGGCACCAATACAATTTTGGTGCAATGTAAGGTTTGTTTACCGTTAATAAAAACATTGTTGGTATCGAAGACCTCTTCCTTCAACATGTGGAAACATATTCAAGTAAGAATCGCATCTATGTCGGTAACAACGGCAGAATAAAGCCTAGTTTACGAACGGCATTCTAGTTGACCTGTCACAGAATCTGATAATATTACTCCACGTAGCCTACGTGAAATATGTGTGCGGCAGCGGGTGCATCATAATCTTATGTTCGCATTCACGATTAGCAAGTTGGCTTTGACATTGGGTGTTAAATGTAAACTTTTTTTTTTTTTTCCTCTTATGCAATGATGACCTTTCAGCCATTCATTTTTCTCGCTATCCAATACAAATTAGCTTCTTGATCTGGCCTGCTCTGGTTGTCAGGCAGGGAGTCGATATCACTCTTCATGGCGGCACATCTGAAAAGGTGCGCCCTGTCTTGATGTTCAAATTGACATAATTTACAAGTGGTCAAATTGACATAATTTACAAGTGGCCGAGTCTTTTGTGATGTTAAATCTGTTGAGATGGTGCTGGAGTACGTCGTGGCCAGTTGCTAGCCGGAATTGAGCAGTGGCAGTTTTTCTGCTCCAGGTCTTGTCCGGGCCTTTTTTAATCTCCGTCCACCACGATTTGAGCTTACAAGCTTCTTCTTTAGCCGTCTTATTGAGCCTTTTGAGGGCATATTTCACTTTTGTCTTTACTCTGTCGTACGAGAGTGGTTCTGCTGGTGGAGGAGGTCTTTTTGTTGCCATCTTGGCCAGGTAGTCAGCTTTCTCGTTGCCTAGGATACCGCAATGACTTGGTATCCATTGAATCTCCACTTCTTTGTTTTTTCTTCGAAGTCTGGAGATTGAGGCTTTGAAGAGGAGAGCATTTTTGTGGAGGTTGTTTGGTTTGGTGACAAACTGAATTGCTGCGACGCTGTCGCTGAGGATTACTACTTTCTGCTTTGTCAAGTTGTTTAGGTCTGCAACCCTCTTGGTAGCTGTGGCGATTGCTGCTACTTCTGCATCGAAGTGAGTGGCACCTTCACTCATTGTGATCGCTTCTTCGAATAGTAGACAGTAGGTGCCATATCCTGGGCTGCCAGTGAGTGGGTTGAGGGAGCCGTCAGTGAAGACATGAAGCCATGCTGCAGTAGGGTAGTTTTCCTTCAGGTGGGTTTCAGTGAGTCTGCGGAGCATATTCAGGTCCAGGTCACCTTTCCTCTCAATTCCTCCTATAATAGTGATTGGTTCAATTTGGTTGGACTGGTCAGGTAGGTTGGCGGGCGCCAAGTGGATGAATGGTTGGCGCTCCATTATCAGGAGCTCAGGGCAAAACTTCTGCTTTAGCTGGGTGGCAGTTTCGGCAAAGTTTGCATGGGCGGCTTTTCTGGAGTTCTGGTAGTTGAGCCAGGTGTCAGGGTCGAGTCTGGAGAGCTTTTCATGCAGTTGAATTGCTCTTTGTTCTCTTCTTAGTTGGAGTGGCTCAATTTGGCTATACCATTCCATGGCATCGATTGGTGTTGTTTTTATGGCTCCTGTGATGAGTCTTAAGGCATGATTTTGGACTTTGTCGACTTGACTTCTGTGAAGGGCAGCTGCCATTGGGAAGATCTCTGTGCCGTACTCCATAGCTGGTCTTATGTAGGCTTTGTACGTGAGGGCCAGGGTGTCCATGTTTGCTCCCCAGGAGCTGCCAGCAGCTCTTTGTAGTAGCTTTAGCCGCTTTTTTCCTTTTTCAGCAGCTTCTTCGAAGTGAAGTTTTCCAGTCATTTTTGTGTCGAGGGTCACGCCAAGGTACTTCATGTGGTCAGCCTGCTTGATTGGTTCTCCTTCCACTGGGATTACAAAGTTGTAAGGATTGTGTCCCATGGTGAAGTAGGTGCAGATGGTTTTCTGGCTGTTGATCTTGAAGCCGTGAACTTTGAGCCACATGCTCGCTATTCTTAGTGTGAAACTCACTTTCAACTCCATGTTTGCAGGGCATTTTCCAGAGAAGACTAGTATGAAGTCGTCAGCGAAGACCTTTACGACCAGTCCATGGATTCTTTTTAGTAGCTGAATGAGTCCATTAATTGCGATTTTGATGTAAACTCGGCGTTGAGGCGGATGATCGTAAACTATACAGCTATTTCGCTGCGCATATGTAAAATAAGTATAACGCAAAGATAAGATGAACTGACAATCAGGCCCTAACATGACGCATGCATTTACGTATCACAATTGAAGAAAGTAGCGTGAAAGTAGCGCGCTACTAAAAAAAAGTACCTGAGCGGCAGCAAAGACTTTTTGAAAGAAGTAGCGGAATGAGTAGCGAGCTACTTTTATCAAACAATTAGCGTTAGCGGAAGCATGCTACTTTTTTAAAGTAGCGTTTATAACACTGCTCTTTACCTTGTACTGTTGACTTTCAGCATCAATATTACATGACATAGTCATAATAATATCATGAAACTAGTGTCGTTATTACATATAATGAAGGCATATAATAAATCACACAAACAAACATCCAAAATTGTATAGGGCCTAATCAATATAAATAAATGCTAGGCAGGGCTTCTTTCAGTATTTTTTAAATTTGGTCCATCATTTGCAATCAATATTTGCATCAAACAAAATTGATGTTCTTTCATTACATTCCCAAAACTTAAAAAAACCTTTAGTTTCCCGAGATAGGAACTTCCTGTCACAAAATATCTGTTGTTATTCTTCTTGTTTTGTTGCCTTGAAACCAATTACATAGCTAAGGGTCGGTCTTACAATCTCCTAATAAGAAAGTTATTTGTAGCAATTAAGCTATTTGGAGGATTTCAAGGGTTTTGATTGGTTGTTGCCATGGAGAAAACAAGCTATTCGACAAATAAGTAGTTATTTGGACATTGTAAGACTGAACCTAAGAATAGGATTAACTAAAAAAACTTGAGATCAGCAGCTTCTAGGCATAACTTAGGGTAATATACAAGATGTACCATTCTTGTTCCATGTGAATGTATCTCGAAGTTTCTGCCCCTCGATCTCCATGTCCAAACGAATTGGAACAAGAAATTCCATTTGGGATGCATTCTCGATAATAATCGCTGGATCAGTGTCATCAAAACTGAAAACAAAAGTTCGTGTAACATAGACTATGGTGCCCAGATAGAAATAGGAGCCCATAATATAGCACAGCCTCAAGCTATCACTTCTGGGATTATACCTAGGGTCCAGTAAGATATGTAGGCTACTTTCACTATAGACTTGCGATACCGCCAATATGTAGGCATACGTAACATAAATACGTATATAGGTAGTTTGTTCAAGATCATTGACGTACTTCCACTTGCTCCACTAGTGGAAGTGTTGCTTTGACTAACTGAACCTTACAATAGACCTATAGTAGGCCTATGTATGCCTAGGCTAGCCCTATGCCACTTAGATACAAATTGGTAGCCCAGGTCAGCATCTCGTTTAGACTGTTATAGGGTGTATTCACATATTCCGCATGGTGGCCATACTGGAGGCTACAATGGCATGTGATTGGTAGTTCATTGTTACAATGTTTCAGCTGGTGTTAGGTTGAAGTTCAACTGTTCTCCAACTTTGGTTTGCTATTATAATGAAAAGCAACTTAAATAAACTCTCTTATTTTGGCCACTCTTTTTGTTGTTTACAATGGCACAAATAATCGTTTCCATAAACTTTATCGGGGGATATAGCCTACTATAGGTTTTCAAACGCTCTAAAATATTTCCCCATAAACAATATTCTTCGTTTTCTATTGACAGCTAAATGAAAATTGAAATAGTAGGCCTACCATAGGTGGCCTCCAATATGGCCGATAGGGTACGCACAACTGACGTAACAGCCTAACTACAACAATTGAAATGAATTGAACTGGTGGACAAACATTCAACAAGCTGTCAAAGTAATATCTTTGCAAATAACGAGGAGAAACAATTATTTGTAACGATAGTAACTGCTCGCCAGTTAAAATTTATGTTCAGTAATGGACAGCAACTATCTGAAAGTTTGTAAACGTTCTGACCGTTTGTTTTTTCCAACTTCAGAACTTCATATTATTTTGACAGCTTGTTTGTCCATCAGTTCAATTCATTTGTTTCATTGTTGTGTTTTGGTGTTGTGCGTACCCTATATGATGTCACGTATATACTCCCTAGGCCTATACAGTGGATAAGTGATGTTTGTCATAAGGATTTCATAACTGCCATCATAATTTTCTATGCTATCTGACTCTGAGCCATCTGAAACATCTTAAATGTGTGAACAGAACAGAGACCAGGCCGAGGCCTACATGCTAGATATGTATGCACGCCTGGGCCCTAATCCATCTTTGTACAAACAGGCCAAGAAGCCTAGCCCTAGGGTAGCATGTATGTAGCTGGAAAACCGTCAGAATTTGTATAGGCCTGAGAGCTCCTCTTGATTGATGATTGATTTATGGGGCTTAACGTCTCATATTTTTGCTACAATGGCTAATCGAGACGATGAGCAGGTCATAATGAAGATGAGAAAGATGATGATGAAGAATAAAGCCACATCCAAATCAGATCCATTGTACGTCACGTGGGTCGTCATACGGGAGTCCAGCAAGGGAGGGCAGGGCCAAGTGGGGGGAGAAATATTCGGTGGGACAGTGGGGGGGGGGGGGGGGGGGGGAAGGGACAGGGTCTTCTTTTGTCGCCTCTTACGACTAGCAGAGTCACTCTGGGCCTATTCTACCCCGGGCCGAGACGGGTCTCCTTTCGTCGCCTCTTACGACTAGCAGAGTCACTCTGGGCCTATTCTTCCCCGGGCCTTACGGGTAGGCCTATAGCTCCTCTTGATGTGGGGCCTATATTGAATAATTAAGTCACTCATCAAACTAGAAGATTTTAATTTTATCTTCACACCCATCACACTAGATCAGGGGTTGGCAACTAAATTGTGTAGCGTAGTGCCACCTACCAGTTCTGCGTAATGTAGGCCTACATGGGGCCACAGGTCCGGGCACTTCTAGTGCGAGAAATTACACCCCTGTTCTTGGGTCAATTTCTTAAAAGTTGGGCTCGCGTCTTGTAAGATATGCTTAGAACGTCCTGCAAGTGGTTAATGGTGATTACCTATTTAATGTAAGTTTTTACCTGATATTGTTCAAATGTTATGTACGTAGGTAGATCCCATCATAACGCACATGTGGATCGCAACTTTACGTCTTAATCCTCGATAGTTCGGATTTGAATCTTTCGATACATATTTTGCCTAAAACACGTGTGGGTGTGTCCAGCGGCAGACTTCAGTGGCGAGCAACAAATCATCACGTTAGCGTTATCCAAGAATTCTCTGAACTCTCAGTATTCGTTGTTGTAGAGACAAGAGCGCTTTTATAAAATTGATTAATTTGATCAACAATCAACTATTCATACAAAAGACTTAGGCTATATGTCTAATCACGGTAATGGTTGAAGTTTAAAATATTAACTTGAATTTTTCTAGCATTGGTGGAAACTAGGAATAATAATTGCAATTTTCTTATAAATAAATAAATAAATAGGCCTAAATAAATAAATAAATAAATAAATAAATAAATAAATAAATAAATAAATAAATAAACTATTGGAGGGGCACAAAAATTAGCCCTGCTAATTTTTGTGGATTGCAAGCCATACATGGCCCGCGGGCCGCCTGTTGCCGACCCCTGCACTAGATGGTAGGCGTGCTGAGTGACTTAATTATTCGATAAAGGCCCTACGTCAAGAGGAGCTACCTAGGCCTATACAAAATTAGATATCAATTTTATCTAGATCTGGGTTCCTAGGCCTAAGCCTATACCATGACCCACAGCTTACCACAAAGGGAATGTGCGAACTTTCTTGTTGTTTACACGGTTCCGATTAATTGGAGTAGCCTGAGGAACAGCATCAAGATGAGAACTATTTGGAACTGAAGGAACCCATGGCATGCTTTTCTTAGACTTTCCTTCACGGGGAAGAGGTGGCTCAGAAGAGTGAACAGACACAGCTTTGTATTTTTCATCGTTACCATCTATGATATCCTCTACTTCTGCAGCTCTCAAGAGCGAGACACTTGATGCCAATACGTGCTGGCTAAGTCCTAACTCAACAAGCTTTTTTCTTTCATCATTTGTAATGCTCCTGCGGTACATTCCAGGGTATTTCTTGTACAAAGATCCCCGGAATAGACGCAAGTAGTTTCCAACCTAAAAATCCCAACAAAGATGAGACGAGTTACAATCGGAAAAGAAGTGACAAATATGTTCACAAATACATGCAATACTAAAAGGTATGTGTTTGCACAGTATTCATTTATGTACCTCAGACCCAATGCAGTAATAGTCCCCATTTTCTTCTACTTGAAAGCTAATGGGTTTGTCGCCGTATGTCCGAAGCGCCATGTTTGTTGCTTTTGTGACACAAACAACGCACAACCCACCGCACCAAGCTCTATTTACAGGTCGCGCATTGTGACACAGCCTTGTATAGTATTACTTCTCGGAAACGGAAGATGGTGGTCCACCGTTTTCGGCGGGAATTCAAACGTACACAGTAGGCCTACCCATGAGACTGCTATAAAATTAATGTTGTGGGCTGTATGTCTATAAATTACTTCCAACTTCGACATTCTTATTCTAGAAAGGTACTTGCCTGCCCTCTTTACGATCTCAATGCCCACCACCCACGCCCCAAGGCCAAACGTCACCCTCTAGACTTCCAGGAAGGCGCCAGAGGTCGCAGGGGAGTTTACCGAATTTCGAAGAGCCTCCGCTTTGGGACTACTAATATACTGTAATAATATATAGCTGGAAGTCGTTTCGTCGCAGTTTGGCATCCATACATGGGAGATGTCGATGACCAGTCTCCCGCTTTGTCTTGTCCACATCTGCTGCGGTGACCCCGTAAATAGGAGTAGTTTGCTGTTATATTTTCT